>OZ005742.1:226296251-226383549 GCA_963930735.1 Dioctria linearis
ATACTCTATCATTATTTAGTTGTATACACTCGGTTAAAATTAGCTGAAGTTGTTTCTATAAAAAAAACCAAACTACTGGAGACTACATATCTGCCAGTGACTTTCGACCAATCATTTTTTTTTAATTGTATCAAAAGTTGGGAAATCGCAAATTATTTGAAAAATAGCAACAACAAAAATCGACTATTTGAACATCAATAAGGTTTTTGTAAAACTCTCTTCTGCATCACGCAAATAACATTAGTATTAACATGGACAGTAAACTCAAATCTCATAATTCCAATTAATTCCTGCTGCTGCTTAATTTCTGATTTGGTCAACGTGGAAATTGTATGTCAATCAACTTTTATTCTTTTTCTGTTAATTATATTCAGTAACAGATTTTAGAAGTGGTTATTTATAATGATAAATTCTGTACTATATTTAAAAAGCTACCAGAAGTGCCACTGGGATCCGGTCATTATGTGGACATATAAAAAATTACGTTTTTATTCACATATACTGTGAAAACGATTAATCCTAGAAGCTTAGCTCTTCACAATATAAGATCCTATGATCCCTTTAACTGTCCCAAAAACTGTTCTAGAAATAGGTGGCAGTATGAAACTACATACGGACATTCATCTAGGGGGTGGCGCCCAAATTGTTCTTAGACCAATTCAAGCTTTTTCCATGATTTTTTTTTAAAACGAGAAAAGCGAACTTGATGAAAAATTAATTGAGAAAGCCAAAAAATCGATCTAGATTTTAACAAGAAGTTAAACACAAATTTGGAAAAGGATAACGCTATCCTGTCCAAAATTTCAATCTACATTTTCAGCTTTGTAGATTTTTTGCGTAATACTGAAGAGGTCTTCAGAATGTAAAAACATATAAAATTTATTATACTTAATCATTTCTTTTGCTGTACATTTAACTGTTCTAGACAGAAATGTGAAAAACTACTTTAACTTGATTTTCTTTTCTTGTTTTTTAACAGGGCCCTATTTACCAGACATTTATTTAGGGTAGATATCACCATAATTTATACTATATCGCAGAGCTTTTTTCCAATAGATAGTACCCTATAGCTCTGATAGTCAAGTATGGTGGTCTTTGAAGAAAATTTTACAGCCTCCGCGTCGATCCAACAATTTCAGGCTTATTTAAATTCACAACAGCAAATTTATATCATTTTTTCATAAAAAGCAAACCCTTAAGAAGCGATCAACAATATTGCAATAGAATGGTTCAAAATAAAACAAAATAATAAAATATTATTTATCTCCAATAATTGTACATAAACAAATTTATTAATAATACAAGGATACTATAGCAGGCTCTTTTACTTTGTCCTTATTATATAATCCGTACAATTTTTTAAATACTTGCTCTCCATCCAGATGATATTGAATGAGATTCAGGGAATATTTATCAGCATGATCTGGGCTATATCCCAAGCCATAAATGTAACCGTCAAGTTCACAAAAATTATAAAATCGCGTAAAATCTGCACAACAAATTTCTTTCGTAAAATTGTTTGATCGAGTATCGAAGATGTATCTCTTGTAAGCAGTAAAACAATAAATACAAGGGCCAATCGAAACACAACGTACATATCTCTGAATACGAGAATCACTGCAAACAATACTCCATTTCTGTGTTCGAGGATCTAATATTTCGACGTTTTCAGTTTCGCCTCCAATGGCATATAATGCTCCACGTACTTCAGTTAATCCAAAGCGACAATTATTCGCAAGCATTTTTAGTCCGTAATTCCACTCTCCTTTGCCTAAATCAAATACTTCGATGGTGTTGCTATCCAATCCACCACATGCATAGATTTTATTGTAAAGATATGAACATCGATGCCACTTCTTCACTGATTTCATAGATGGAAACTTTTTCCACTGCTGTATACTCGGTTCGAAAAACTCACAAGAATATGAGTTCTTTCCTCCACATATTAATAATTTATTTTCGAATGTTGTACAACCAAAACCAAGACGCATGTTTACTTCTTTTTCTGTGGTGTTCTCTTCTCCAAGGCCTATAAACATTTTATTTGATAATAATCCGACTAACTTAGGATATATAAGACGGCTGGGAACTTCAACCTTTTGTGTAGTCAATCTAGCAATTTTGTTCAACAAATCTGCGTTGGCTAAACATCTTCATTGCCTTCAAACATTTTTAGGCAAACAAATTCTTTTTTCAATTTAGAGAAGTGTAGTAATTCGACAACTTCCGAAAATACTTGAGAGAAGCTTTTCCTATAGCCCATATCCAGACATGTTCAAAGATCTTCTTTTCGTCGCATTGTAGATGTAATCTGTTATCAGCAAGTAAGGATTTCATTTCTTCGATCGTCAAGTCATTCATTAAGGAGCTCTCAAAACGATGATCAGCTTTGCTAACAATATACGTCAAAAACTTTTCCTCCAAGCCAGAAATCAGACTTACCCTTCCGAGCCGCCAATATTTCACGCAGTTGTGATCGTTGATAGATTTGTTCAGAGTCAATAAACAGATTTCTACTAATTCCTGAGGCTGAAACACCATTGCATACTTGATAATTTTCTCAATATCTTCAATTTTCTCTTCGAATTCGCTGGTGTAGATGAACGTAATAATTTTTTCTAAAACAACGCCAGTTATATCCGGCAGCGAAATGCACTCTTCGAACTTCTCTTTCATCGGAAGTGTTAGCAAATTCTTGAAATAGTTTCTTGCAGAGGATACAACAACTCTGTGCACTTTGATTTCGAAGCCATTTTCACATTTTAAAGTCAAATCACAAAATTCATTTTCCTCGCGCAATTCATTCAGCTGCTGTAACTTAACCATCTTAAAGGTCTCCAATAAAGATTTTTTAGCTACTTCTTCTGAATCCAGCTCCTTCAACCGATTTCTTTGAAAGTGTTCCAGTAGGTATTGTTTTGAGTGTTTAAATTCTTTTGTCTCCATTATTATTTTTTACTAACGAGGTACCTATGTAAAAGAAAATTAATATAAAATTTTTTATCTGTTATCATGTCAGCTGTTACCATAGTAGTTGTTTTTTTTAATGCAAACTATACTGTTGCAAAGATAAAAGAGTCGAAAATATGCAAAACTTATTAAGAATTTTATTTTACACACAATATATCTGCAGAACTTCACTTTAGTAAGTAATAAAGAATACTGTTCACACAAGTGAAATAAAATCCAGCTCAAGACCATATATCGTCGATCAGAAATATCCAACTTAGTGGTGGGAAGTCTTGTATGCAGGTATATATAATCAAAATCATATTCCATACAAAAATACTATTTATATGAACTCAATCCCAAATGTATAGGATGACAATAAACCAAAGCAATGCGCGGGTGGCTTGATGAGTTAATTTTTTGTGATTCAGTTCTGATGTTAGCTCCAGAACTGATAAGAACCGTAATTAATTTGCTCTTTTTTGGTAATCGAGCTCCAATTCCAGTATCGAAATTATAAAACGGCATGAGTTATCTTGCTATAGAAAACATCACATTTTAAAGTCAAGTCACAGTCAAGTCCATTTCCCTGCACAATTCATTCAATTGTTTTCCATTGCATGTTATTATAAGGCTGCAAATAAGCCAAACATATTTCTAAAAAGGGTGCTAGAATATTGAGTGTATATATTCTAGTGCCCTGCAAACAATTGGACGAAATTCCGGTGTAGGGAAATGAATTCGAATTGGAGGAAACGCTCGTAGCTGGAAATCTCTTCGATTTTCTTACCATAAACGACGTGTTCAAGCATACCGAAATTTCCGAAAATTCGAAATAGATTCATCGCTTGTAGCTTGAATTTTCTTCGATTTGTTTGCTATATACAAAGTTACGATACAACTGACGTCAGTTTCCGAGGAATTCATTAAAGCAAATATTTTCTTTTCATGAAATTCTTTTTCGCTGGCATTCTAAGTTGAGATTTTAGTGAGTAAAGTGCTAAGTGAAGTTTTGCTACAATAACTATTTATTATTTGTTTATTCGATATCGTATTTACTTGCTATTTGCAAAACGCATTGCAAGAGTAGGCGATACCAGATCGTACTGTTAAAAAAAATCGGATCCAAAACGAACTACCAACCCATACAAGAACTTCGAAAGAAAGTCTAGTTAGCGAACCACTGTCGGTTCATCAATACGATTTGATATCGTGTTCTGTTGTTTTCTCCTGCAAATCGCAATCGCAAGCACTTCGCAAGCACTTCGCAAGTGAATTCGTTTTCGAAGATAAGCTTCGCCTAATCGAATTAATTTGCTTCGAATTCGATTCGACCGCAATGTTTGCAGGGTAATGACCTATATGTATATAGTATATTAGTCGATACTAATACAAGATGAAAGCCAAGAAAAAAAATTGAAGAAAGATTTTAAGATTGCACGAAGTCCTGTAAATAATTCCACGTTGATTTTGATGGTATACTCTGTATGTGTTCCCACAAAAGTTAATTTTATTTTCTGAGGCAGATTTCAAAAATGAAAATTTTGTTGTTACATGAAGTAAAAAATTACTTCTCCAACCAAGTCTAGGGTACAAAAAATAAAGCATGCAATCAAGCACTGTCGGATCATTACTTCGATTCGATATCGTATTTACTTGCTATTTGCAAGACGCTTTGCAAGAGAAGTCGATACCAGATCGTATTGTCAAAAAAAAAAATTTTCTTTTCATATGATTCACACATAGGATTTGAAGTTAAGCCATATGCATTTTAGGTATTTAAGCTTGCTATAGAAAAGCCTCACGATAAGAGCTTACTGTGTCGCGCGAGCCTGTGCAATGTGTCTGTGATAGTTTAAAAATAATTCGTAAATGTGTTGAGAGTGATAAAATTGACAAAGTGAACTCATGGCCAAAATAAAAAGCATGAACGTGTAATGATTAATGATAAGAATTATGAAATTAAAAAAAAGGACAAAGTGGTTTTAAAGGCGCATGATTCCTGAACTTGACTTTCCCGTTAAAATATCATTAGTAGTAACTTTAAATGAAACTCGACTTAGGTAACATCTTACATTCTGATTGCACAGGCTTTTCCAGGAAATCAACGTCATTTCATTACACAGGAATTTGCCTCTCTGAGACTTAGTAGTACACAAGTTGAGTGGAACACGTTGCTTATATTTTTGTTATGATTAGGTAAGATCACCGACGGCTCTTTCACAAATTAGGGAGCCGGTGCTGGTGTTTACTTTCTTGGACTTGACATTGAGTTGGAGTACTCACTTGGAAGGCACACAACTATCTTCGGATACTATTTCGCCATCACAATGGCATCGAAGACTGCCCTCGATATATAGATCAAAGGAAAGGATATTGCTATCTTTTCAGATAGTTATGTATCCTTGGAGGCTCTGAATAGCCTTCGGATAACATCTAGCTTACTGGGGGACTGCACATTGTCTGTGGATAGGCTGTATATCCACAACAAGGCGACCCTTCAGTGGGTTCCTGAGCACATGGGGATCATGTGGAATGAAAAGGCTGACCTTCTGGTCTGGCTCTGGATATCCCTTCCTTAGACGTAACCCGCTATAGGTTTTTGGCACTTGGTTTTCGCATCTTTCTTCAAAGCGGATGTTCGCATGAAGCATAAGCAAAGATGGGCGAACCTCAATACTTGCAGGTGTATATAACTTTTTCTTGATGTGTCTAATAGGAATTCCTCTGACTTCCTTTTGGGGCTCAGAAGGAAACAATGCAGATCTGTGGTTAGCATCATCACCGGCCACAGTTCGCTTCACGCTCATCTAACAAGGATGGGAGTTGTTGGCAGCTCTGAGTGTCTGTCCTACCTGGAAGGAGAGTCAGAGATAACCGAACACTTTCTCTGTGTTTGTCCGGCCTTTGCCCGAAGTAGGTTGGATACGCTTGGGTCTGCTCTTCTATATATAGGTGAGCTGAAAAACTGACCTCAGCTAGACATATTGCACCTCATTAAGAGGAAGGGAAGGTTCTATTGAGATAGTTTCCAGCAGATTAGCACTATAGGCTACCCTTGCCTCCGTATTGGGATCTCTTAAAAAAAAGGGGATAAAAATAGGCTTAGCTTAAGTTACATTAGAATGTTAGAGAAAATAAATATTCGGCATCATAATCAACAAGTCGTCTTTTAGAAATTCTATCTAAACTGAGTATACCATACCCAGCCGGATCAGAGATATTGCCACGATCGGGAGTAGTATTCAATTCATATCTCTAATTAATGTTCGTATATTATGGACCTTAGTTAAAGAGGACATAGCTTGTTCAACATAATAGTCGAGTTCATGAAGAGGGCAACATTTTAGTTACAAGAGCATTTGGAGAGTCAATATAACTGTGATATTTGATTATTTCAAAGCAGATACTGGAAACCTCTACTGAACTCTATCCTCAAATCGACAACGCAAATATTTTTATACAGTTTGGGATACTGTCCATGAGAAGATCACGGTCTTTAACGACAATTTCATTTGTGTGCCATATTCAAGACTGACGATGTGGTGATTGAGTTCTTCTTGAATTTTCTCTTTCACAGATATTCTCAATATGTTTTGAATCTAGACTATTATCTGGGCATAGAAGGACGTGTACATTATATTCTGCCAGAAAAATCATAATTAATCTGGCTTTGTGGCAAGGTACCTTGTCCTGCATGAAGACAAAATCTCCACCAAAGAATCAGTCATTTAACTGTGGAAAAAGTCTATGGTTTCAAGAACGTTTTGGTATTGGTCCAATCGCATGGTGCCGTCTAAAATCTTCCAGTTCATTTTGAAAGACATATGGCTCGCCACCATTACTGGGGTTGGGCGTTTACAAGCCTGAGCGATACATTGTGGTTAAAATTATTCTTCTTTTGTTCAGCGTACATACTGGCTACTCTCTTCACCTATGGGGAAATGGATTCGTCAGTAAAAACGAGCTAAAAATATGGAAAAGAGATGGAGGCTAGCAGCACAAAGTCGTTTCTGAACGGTAGACGGCGATACTTGTACGCCATATGCTTTTAAATTATGGTAAGAATAATTTTACGAATGCCTTTGTTAGAGGCTTTGTCTTTTGGGAAATACAAATTGAATCGAATTGAAGAATGGGTGAATAGAACGTATATTTCTACATTTTCGTACTTTTTTCTGCGGAGCTATTGTCCAGAAACCCTGCTTATATTCCTAATTTTTAACTTAATTTTAATAAACAAAATCTATAAAATATCCCGCCTACATTTACTGAGTGCGTACCTACATTCACAAAAGCGTATATGCAGCAAATCCAATCTTATTACTATTCATCTTTAGTAAACGTTTTAAGAAGGTATTTTACGTGGATCAAAAACTCGAAAAAAACTTTCCATCAATTTGCAACTTAAAATCTTATTCAGAAGTTTGTGCTCCTCGGATCCATTACTTGTCTACTCGATTAAGCTCCCATCCATAACTTTTCTGCTTTATTGGCGAAGTCTTGTAAAAGCAAAGCGCTCTTCGGACAAGTTTGAATTGTAGTTGAAAGTAAACTTGAAGCTCAGGTCTTCGTATTGTGTACATTAAGAAATGAAGGAAGGAAGTAAGTTTTTTTTTTTTAATTTAATCCTATTATCCTAATTATGTCCAGTGGAGAAGAGCAAAATAAACAGAGTTCCGAGAGTAATATTTTCATTTTTAATTAAAATTGGAACAAAGGAGGAACGGGCGGTGGGTGGACACAGAGAGAAGCACAGCAAGACTTTTGGTACTTTTCGGGTTAAAAGTCAACTTATTAGGTAAATAATATTCCAGAAAGTCCTGTAAATTCAGTACACACAAAGGTGTGTCTGATTTCGAACGTGTTCTTAGAAGGATTTCGAATTGTATTAAAAACTTTCAAGCATACTCAGGACTTTTGCATTTTATATATTATTTCTATATTTGTTGTTGTTCGAATTTTTATTTTATAGTTACTTAAGGATTTATTTTAAGGTGACACGTTATCATTAGAACTGTGCTCGAATATGTCTGACCTAATTTCTAAGAGCACATCAAATTTATATGTAGTCCTTGCAAAAGATAAGATTGAAAGATAAAGATTCCAATTTCAATGAAGTGAAAATTGTTGTTGTTGTTGTTGTCTACTCCTCAACTGAATTTCAAGTTAATCAGAATCAGACAAAGATGCTCTTAAGTCCTTTATTTTATGCTCAACCATTGATAGACGTCTGTTCCTCCTAACTATATAGGAAGTCTACATCACTAGGAAGATACTTAATTGGTTGAATTGTGTAGCTTCAAGATTAAAGTGGTTATACGTTGAACATACAAGAATTAGGTGATGCCTAAAAGGTTGCAGAGATGACTAGACATGGTCTTGTTTCGAGATGATTACTTAGTGCTTATAAGTATGGATATGTATGTATGTATGTATATAAATGTAGGTGGTTGGCAATAGATTAGAGGTTTGAGGTTTTCAGTAGTATAATTGGCTGGGAGCGTTTGTCTAATGTCGGATTTATTTTACTTTATCATAACGTCTTTAGTGTGTATTAAGTATTAACAGTGCTATAAAAGGGATTTATTTGGGAAAGAGTAGGGAAATCACTGATTTAGATTGGGGGATTTTTTCTTCAAATGTGGTCTTTTTCTATGTAGTTAAATTCAGATTATCGTAAATTAATACCGCATCGAAATAATTGAATTTTGTGTTGGAAAATCATGAACATAAAAAATAATAATACCTGTGAATCGTCGTTACTGCACAGCCCCCAGCACAACAATACTTATTGCTGTCTTATACAGGGTATTCCGGTGTAGGTAATCCATAGAGAAAGAGGTGATAGTACTCACCTAGTCAAACGAAAAATTGTATGGTGAAGGGGGTAGGACGCGTCGTTTCGGCGATAGGGGGGTTTAAGTCAAAGTCAAAGTCAGAAAATTGAAAAAAAATTCTAATTTTTTCAAATTTTAACGATAAATGCAACGTGTTTGAGATATTTCCTTTGCTATTATTCATAATTTCATGAATTTTGGTAATTATGTATGAATTGCATAAAATTAGGTGCGATTACCGTCTTCAGTAGCAAAATTAATAAAATTATGAATCATAGAAACGGGAATATCTAAAAAACGGTTGCATTTAGGGAGGTAAATGTGCTAAGTCGAATTAAAGGTATTATTCCGGGGTTTCTAAATCTTGTAATAAAACTATATAGTTATGATGCATTTTGGCGGGAAAATCGTTAAAATTTAAAGAGTATGATCTTTTCCCCAATTTTTGGACTTAGACGTACTACAACTTAAGATTGAACATGACAGTAGGGCTGGTTGGACATTCATTGCAAAGCATAGATATATCACCTCCTTCTCTATGAATCACCAACACCCGAACACCCTGTATACACATATTTATAATATGCAGTCATATAGCAGCTTGCTGTCTAATATCTATATAATTTCGTACTGCTGATCATTTGAATAGGGACAGCCCACTCAGAAATTATTTTACCTGATTTCTTTTGTTTTTACCTTCGGAGCATAAAACTTAATATCCGAAATGAAAGAATATATGATTACGCATACATTCATATAAAAGAGGTGAGCGCTGGTGTTGTACCGTTTTCCTTTGTCAGCTTTGTTTGGATGCACTGACAATTTTTACCTGTTAAATTAGTTCAATAGAATAGGGACACTTGCGAAAGTCTTGATTAAAACCTCGAAATTTATCAAAAACAGTAATTTTTTTATTTTCTAATAATGTGTAACAGTATTTAGCTTATTTTCTAATAATAAGTACTTCCCCCTTTGCTTAAAATTACTTCGTACATTCTATCATACAATGATTTTAGATAATTTAGGAAAATTTCGTCCCTAGCAGTTTTGATAGCATCAATCAATTGTTTTTTGTCTTCAAATTGTCTGCCGTCTTCGTAGACTTTTCGGGTTAACCAACCCCACACGTTCTCCATGATGTTTAAATCCGGTGAGTAGGTCAACCAGGTTTTAATGACTCGTGCTGTATGTATTGGGGCGTTGCCCTGTTGGTACGTCCATCTCAGGGGACCAAAAATTACTTGGCATTGCGGAAAAGCTTTCACTAATATTGTTTGGTATGATCTGGCTGTCATTTTAGTATTTTGAAAACTTAACGATATCGCACCATAATAAGAAATAGTTCCTTAGAGCATGACGCCGCCTTCCCTGCTGTGATGTCTTTTTAAAATCTCTCTTCTTTGCGCAGATCATGAAAATAGTAATTGTAGCCGTCAGGACCATCCATGTTAAATTTTTTTTCATCGGAGAAAACGATGTGATGCCACTCCTTTTTCCATGCCATGTGCTCATGTGCGAATTGCAAGCGTTTCATTTTGCGCTCCACATTTAATGGTGGTTTTTTCTTCATCTTTCGTAATGTAAGATGGGTGGAACTTTTAATAACACGTTTCACCTTCGATAGACTAGCATTAACTCCAACGTTGTCTCCAACGTTGTCCTTGATTTTAGCCGGTGACAGCGCGGAATTAGAGGCAGTGCGAAGAATTGCTCGCTTATCATGTGGAGATATTACTACTGGAATTCGTCCCCTCACACATCTTTCAAATAATTATGGACAACTGACTTACTTTTGCCAATTTTTTGGGCTATTTTTCGAATACTGTGCCCATCTTCTTTTAAAGCATCGATTTTTGCTTTCTCGCTAAGATTTAGCGCTTTTCCTCTACCCGTTTTATCACAAAGTTAAAAAAAGGATTAACCACACAAAAAAACTTCAAATAAACTGTACGGTGAATTTTATTCTGACTTGCTTCTCGAAGCATTCAGAATCGCAACTAAATTGCAACTGTCCCTATTCTATTGAACTAATTTAACAGTGTTACGTACCTTTGTGGGGATGGCGGGTATTGTATCCAAAACACTTTTGTTTGTTTTTCCTTTTAAATGAATTTTTTTTATTCGTTTTACACTCAATTTGATTTTAATTCTTTTTCAACAATTTTTTTTTTATTCGTTTTACACTCAATTTGATTTTAATTCTTTTCAACAATTTTTTTTTATTCGTTTTACACTCAATTTGATTTTAATTCTTTTTCACTCAACCGAGAGACCGTGCCGAAAGTCCTAAATCCTTTTTGTTTTTCTTTTTTCTTGTAAAAACTCGACCGCCAACCCGCCGTTTTTCAAAGTCAAAACAACCAACTCGCTCGTAAATGATTTTTTTTAATTCAACTCGCTAGTAATCGCTTTTCTGATTCCACTGTCGAACCGCCGCGTATAATATTTAAAATCCAACTCTCTAACTTGATCACATTTTTCTGTAATCAAGCTTCGTTGCTTAATTGCATTTTCTACCCTGAGAAAATTGTTAAAAATTATTTTGTTCTGGACTTGTTTCAACAAGTCCAGAATATTTTTCATCGGATGGTCGCCTAAAAATGTAATTTGACGCTTTTGTCAACACCAGCCACCGTCCTGTCGTTCTGAAATCGCGCCGCGCATATACATACAATGTATTTCGGCGGCGCGCATTTCTCACGACGAAAGCTTTTTGTGCAATATATATGTACGTATGTACCTACATATTGTATTTTTCTTGACAAATCTTACTGGAGGTAAGATTTGTCTTTTGGTTTTTTTTTTTTATATTTAAAATATTTCCATGGCAAATCCTGCTGAAGGCAAAACTTGCCATGGGAATAATATGGTTAAATTTTGTGGCATGTGAAGAAAATTGCTGATGCAATTTTTCTTCACTTTTTAAAAGATAAGCTAACCATGTTTTAAGCATGGTTAGCTTATTGAGAATTTTGTACTAAGTTTTATGCTTTAGGGTATGTATATGTGTATATGTCTTTTCACATATACAACAACAGGTAAAAATTGTCAGTGCATCCAAACAAAGCTGACAAAGGAAAACGGTACAACACCAGCGCTCACCTATTTTATATGAATGTATGCGTAATCATATATTCTTTCATTTCGGATATTAAGTTTTATGCTCCGAAGGTAAAAACAAAAGAAATCAGGTAAAATGGTTTCTGAGTGGGCTGTCCCTATTCAAATGATCAGCAGGTATATCTAAATAGAACATCTGCAGCCACAACAATTTCTGATCAACACCGCACACAACTTCAGAACCATTGCCCAGTCAGAATGAAATCTAGATATAAAACATTTTACCTTAGCTCATTATGAATCTATTGTCATGTCATGACAGTTAGTGAAGACAGTTATCGTCGGCTTGTTTGCACGGATAAACGCTCTGATAATTTTGTACTGTGCGTGCTTTTGTTTGTTTTTTTTTATCCCACATATTGTTGTCGCATCGCGAAAATTCTCGTGATTGTAGGAATATATGTTCTCATTCAGAAAAAAAATCTGTCTTCAGCAAAACTGCAATTGTTACTGCATTTTATTTTTTAATTGAGTTTGGACATGATAAAGAAAAGTCGTTTCTTAGTTTGCTAAATTAAAAGAATAAGGAAAAAATAAGATTTTAAATAAAATCATTGAGAAAGATTTTTCAGTTAGTTATTTATGTGGAGATAATTTGCATATTGAGGGTGAAATAATTGATGAAAAAATTAAAAATTAAAAATTATACAAAATTTATTTCTGTTAGATGAAACAACCTAGGCTTTGTATCCTGTTAAATTTAGAAAATTCAATGTGAATACAGCTTTGGAACGTGAGTGATACTTTCATACTTTTCCGACAAACGGACCACGTAAAAGTTAAATCCTTTAACATAAGCTATATCCAGAGCTGGGCACAAGACCGTTAATCCGTGAATTGCTAATGAACGAAGTTAACTTTTTGAGTAATGGATTAACTTTTAAGAATATTAACGGACTCTTTAACTTCCGTTCACTTTCAATAAGTCCGTTAACCGTTAATTAAGTACTTACTATTTATGGCGAAAATGACGTCACGCCGCGGAAATTATGCTTTGACCAGTTTGGCGCATATGTCTGTGACTACGCGTAGGTTCCGTGCATATCAAGGCTAAGAGTCTTGTGAATTCCACAGCTTCAGCCAATGCCTAAATTAAAGGCCATAGATAAAAGTTTTGGACATCTTCTGGACGATGAACAATGGCAACTTGCTGCGGCTTTTCACCAGTCACCTCCAGTATTTTGATTCCCCCGTAATTTTAATTTGATTCCGAGATATTTATTATAACAAACTAAGAATTATGTACTGTTTTGTTATTTATCTTCCATTTCCTACCTAAATTTCCCCAACAAAAACATTTTTTTTATAAGCAAAGGTATTATACCCTAGGCACATTACGCGCTAGAATGATCATTGTTCCATTTACGTTATTTGATCGAATAGTCATTGCTGGGTCAGTCAAGCATACGATATCTTGACGGTAATTCGATTTGACAGATGCACTTCTCAATTTTGTAAATTAAAAACTGTGAATATGAAGGAATTTGTGAAAAATTGAATCGAGCCTTGTATTAGATGTATAATGTGAGATATTTTTTTTTAATAATTAGCTTTGAAAAATATTCAAAATTTTCCTTGAAAAATGTATCCGCAAATTTCACAATTGACATCTGACAGTGATGGCTGGAAATTTAACTGATTTTTCCAATAACTTGCAGTTCCTCACCACTGAAAGCGCACTTATCGACAAAACGAATGACAAGTAATGTATAATTGCAAACGAATGAGCTTGTGGGTAATTGGTGCAATGACGAATCGAATGATCATTGCGCCAATGATGGAATAACACGCGAGCAATGATCATTGCTCCGTTAATGATTATTGATTGTTTCGTGTGTCTAGGGTATAATACGTTTTATATACTTGCTTATTTCACTAATCCAATAACATAAAGATTGCAATTAATATTAGGAGTTAACGATTAAGGATTATTGTTAACTTCCGTTAAATCTTCCGTAAAGTAACGATTTAACGATTAACGAAGTTAATTTTTTTATTAACGGTGCCCTGCACTGACTATATCACAGTCTCATAGGCATGTGGAATGGAATATTTCAGTAGTATTTGGTATAGAAAAGTCATTGACTTTGTTTTGGAGCCCGGAAGAAAACAGAACAGTACCTACTGTACTGGTACTGTCCGGTTGATATCATCACTGACCACAGCCCACTTTAAGCTGAATGTGACATGTGAGTTGTTGACAGCCGTAAATGCTTGTCCTGCCTGAATGGAGATCTTAAGACAATCGAGCACTATGCGCTTTTCCAACAGTCTGCATACTCTTAGGTCTACTCTTCTACCTGCGAATGACCTAAAAAGCTTACCTCACCTGGTCCTGATACGCTTAATTATGAGGATAGAAAGGTTTCGGTGAGAGGTTTCTTCTTTTTTGTTTATCGGTCCTCTGTGCTTAAGATCTTTTGTTCTCCTCGCACAAAAAAAAACGTTTCAACTATTTGGTTATTTTTGTGTTGTGTTTAATGAGTTATAATATTTAATTAACGCTAATATTACAATTTTGCTTTCAATTATTAGTTTTTTAGTTCCTAAGCAAAGTGGCCATTATTATTGCTGCCATGGGTTGTAGTTTGCATCATTCCAGATCTTTGTACATATTCGAAACTGAAAAATTGTTCCAGAATTTTATTACATTCCAATGTCGATATTTGTAACTGATTACCTAGTTCATTAACTAATATCGAACATGTAATGTACGCTGACCAGAAGGGAACTTAAAAGTTTGGAGCAAGTTAAAGTTAACATATTTTATTTTTATATCCGACTATTTTAACATTGAAAATAACTTGAAAATAACTAAAAAGTTATTGTAACGAAAAAGTGATTACAACTTATTAGCTAGTAGTGACGTTGTCTGTGGATTTATTTTACTGCATATAACTAGTTACATTTGATTTTGCAATACCGATAAATATTGCAGAATCATACAGAAGCCAACTATATTTCTGCATCATAACTTTTTGCAGCGCTTTATAGTCTTATGAGTTTTGTGGTCTATGCCATCAAAATGGCGTCACAGATACTTTTGGATAATGAATTAAAAATAACTAAATTGCTAAACGTGATGTACAAATCGTGCGCAGTTTGGGATGCGTTGCTTAAAAATGAGCAATTCTAAGTGAAATGACAATGCAAGGCGACATATTTTTGTGGTATTCATTTTCTTTCCTTGTTTCGTGGATGTCTTTATTGTGTTGATCTACTTCAAAATAACTGTAAATGAGCAGGATTGCTTATAAAGCGATGGCTTTAGCATAGTCAAAACCCGCGAGAGTATTTCACAAGCCATGAAACAGACTCCCTCACTACCGCATGAGAGCCCCACCGGAGTCCTAACATTATAAAATATTTGCCGTGATCTTATGTTAAACTGACAAAAATTTGATTTGAATAGCTCCTCTGCCCTAAACTACTATTCATACAGGAAAAGTGTGTTGTGATAATCTTAAGCTTGCGTTCTTATCTTCCAAACCGTAATAAAATTTTCGTACCTTTCCTAACAAAATTATTTAGAAAAATTGATTTGAACCAAATGACTACGATTCCTCAAACAAACATTCTCAGTTGAGTAATCATTGTAATGCCGCTGCGCCGTCATGAGATGCCGTGGGCTGAATGTAGCTGCCCTCAGATTCGGACTCCAGCTGCACATCTAAAAGGTCTATCCATTCCATTTAATTAGTACGTGAATCGTGAGTTTAGGATATTTGAGCTAAATAATTTTCATATTATATTTTATATAGTATAGTATCGGCAGATAGATGCATATTTTACTTGGAATTGTATCATGAATACTTAAAAACATTTGAAATTGACTGAAATTGTGTTGAACATTGTGATTATCTTTACCGTAATAAAATTATAAATACCGTGGACTGCTTTAATAAGCATTCTAGTCTATTTAGTTTGTGCTGATCATGTCCAAGATAAAACCAGATCAAAAGTACTTGCGGCGATACAGAAAGGCATTACCAGAATTTTCAGGTGAGTAATTTTAAAGCTCATTTCGTTTCGTATAGTTTTTGTTAAAAATAAGTTTTCTGTGCAAAACTTTTCGGATCATTTCGAATAGTATAAATATTTTTGTAATTATAACATAGGTATATTTGTATACGTTATAGATTGCTTGACTCATGCTCCCGGAGTCGATACAAGGGCTATGTGTAAATTGTGAAAATGTACTTTACTTGCGCACGAAAAGGTTCTTACTCTTCACTCGAAATTGAAGAAGCATTTAGAGGTACAACAACTGACGGCATCAACTTCAAAAATCTCCACTTATTTTAAAAGTGCAATAAGCGACAGACACAAAATATCGGAATTAAAAATTGCTGCCTTTATTGCCGAACACTGCTCGCTGAAAACAGTAGATCATTTACGTGTACTTGTCAGAAACTTGGATCCAAATTCAGAATTTTTAAGTGATTTAAGACTTCACAGGACTAATTGTACTACATTAATTAAAACTGTCATTTTTCCTTGTTTTTTCAATGATTTACTTAAATACATATCAGACAGTGCTTACTCTTTAATAATTGATGAAAGTACTTCGACCGATACTAAAAAGTTGCTATGTATCATGATGAAATATTTTGGTAAGCAAAAGAAAAAAATTGAAACTACTTTTTCTTTTCAAAATTTTTGAAGTTCAATATCAGATTCGGTAAAAGGAACCTTATTGGAAGCTGGACTGAAAACAGAAAAGCTTATCGGAATAGGTGTTGATGGTGCTAACGTAATGGTTGGAGCACGACATTCAGTATCGACAATACTGAAAGATTCAATACCAGACCTGATGGTTGTAAAATGTATTTGCCGTTCGCTTCACCTAGCTGCAGAGCATGCATGCGCAATCCTTCCCAGACACTTAGATTTTGTTGCGAAAGAAAGCCATAACTGGTTTTCATATAGTCAGAAAAGACAATTAGAGTACCAGAAGATTTATCAACTTTTAACTGGGAAGAAGCCGTTGAAAATAGACAAACTTAATGGAACAAGATGGATATCAAGGTACACTGCGATAGATAAAATAATCGAGCAATGGGATTAATTAAAATTCCATTTTGCATTGTACGTAAAGTTCTCTTTTTTTTTGTCTACTGAGGGACAGGATTTGAAGGAAAATTGCTATGATTCTAATTTGTATAAAGATTTAATAAAAGTAATAATTACACACCGGATTACCGTAGTCTAACTTAAGCTAATTTCCTGCTTCTTGGAAGAAGTATGGATCCGGCTAGCTCCGTATTACAGGTCGACCTGAATCCAGTGTTTACTTCACAATATCAATTTTTTTCAATCCTCCTCTGGCGGAAGATAAGACCTGCCTAAAATATCGAATTCCATATTTGAATGTTGACGTTAAATATCCCTTGATATTTTAGAATCTCGTCTTCAATAGTTGATGGTTCGCCTTCAATATAGTAAAATCTTCCCAAATCTTCCGCTGGCGGAAGATAGGACTCGCCTTCAATATCGGCTTCAATTTGGAAAATCCTTAGTGGTCGTCATCCATTTTGTAAAGCGCCCACAATTTTGAAAATCGCCTTCCTTGGATATCGCCTTCAATTTATAAACGTCTATAATAGTTGAATGCTCTTTTCCTATCTCGCTGCCAAATCTGATATCCAGCTTCCACGGTCTGTGTCTTTTTTTCAAAACAAAACTTTTCTGCTTGGCCTCGACTTTTAATCCTCGTCTCTTCAAATTTTTTCCAGAAAAAACTCCTCCAAAATCCGAAACTCTCGCTGTCCGAAGTTTCTGGTTTTTATCTCCTTTTCTCTTCTCGAAATCGTCCGCACAACATGGTTTTCTACAGAATTACTCCCATGAACAGTGTTCACTTTTCGTCGTATTCTTACAATGCTTCTCGCGGCATCTAGTTTCTCGGGTATGCATCCATACTTTCGCTTTCACTCTTACCTATTCTCCTGCTACGATTACAACTTAACGCTACAACTACGCCTAAGTTCACAATTCAGTTCGGAATCAATTAACGAATGGACCTTAATCTATTCTATCATGTATTATGCCAAATGGGAGATTTGGTTGACAATTCTTCTGAGTATTACTGACAGTTCACAATATTTATCTAATTCAAAACTGTTTACATTTTACCCGTTCGCTTAAAAATAATCTATAACCACGTCTTCAACCGGGTGCGTGGGTGAAGAAATCCATAGAATGAGTGTTTATCTGAATTATTCAGTCGTGATCTATATGTGCACAATACCATATTTTGTTTGTTTATTCATTATGTGCAGAGTCCAAATAGACGTGAAGAAAGTATTACCTTTAACCTAAGTCTTGTCTTTTTTTGTTTGTTTGTTACTAATTTTTTTTATTTACTGAATTATTTCATTCTTGACCAAGTCAGAAATTTGCACTAGTTCAATACTGAATTTGTACTTCCTGTACCTAACCCAGTGATGGCATGCGCCTATGTGGGCTTGGGGATCCTTAGGCGCGTTTAATTCACCGGCTTCTTAGATCCCCCTGTATATGCGGACCGTACTTGGCATCATTATTGAGTTTCTTTATTTCTCTTTTACGCATTCCTTTCTTTTATTGTTATATATTTCGTTATAATTTTATTTTATTCTTCTCTTTTCGAAGCATTTCTTTTTACTACTACTGCGCACAATCTTTGAGTTTAAGGGTTATGTTGTATGCACATTTAGTTGCCGAAATAGGTTGCTATACCTCAAATCTGTCTGAGCACGCGATAGGACAGCGTCCGAGTGATTCACAATCAATTGATGGACTGTTCAATTGAATCTCCAACATCTTGAAGTTTCGTAACTATGTAATAGCGTATAGAACTTTTATTGACTCTTTAATTTAAGACTGAGTCGGAAATCTGGCTGATATTTTGGAGGCATTGCTAGTATTATTGCACGCTTTAAGTGTCCCTTTGCTCACCAGCGAGTGGTACTATTCTACTATTTGGACAGAATGTATGACTCTTAAGAAAAATTCTGATACGGTTACGTTCAGAGACAGTTGCAAAACTCTTACTCAAGGAAAGTATGATAATACTAGCGCTACGTTATTGATGGATCCGGAATTCAAGAAGGTTCTTTTCGTAGAATAGTGAAGTAAAACAAAAGCTTGATCTGACTAGAATTGGAATGAGCGACGTTGCTGGGTTATTCCGTAGACCTATATTCCGATGATTTCACATATGACGACAACGTCTGTTACAGCACTTACTAAAGATAAGGAAAGGTGCTACACAGCAGAGCAATTATACCAAATTTTCCAGAAAAAAGAAAATTGTGTTTATTTGATATTTTTGAAGAGTACTTTAAACCCAATTACAGAATTAAGCAAACTTTCCAGTCCGACGACCTTTTTAAAGAATTAAGTGACTTGGTATATTCTTATCTAGTTATACTAGTTCCACAAGAAAGATTGAACAAGGAAAGTAGACATAATTTCTCTACTTCCAAATTTCAAGATTTAGTTACTGATTACAAGTACATTAATTTTGGGTACTAATTCCACATGGCTACTTCTGATGTTCATCCAAATGAGCTGAGCATTATAAAAATGAGATTTAGGGACATTTTGGTAAAGCTTTGCGACGAATTACAGTTCAAAATACCAGATAATATAAATATATTAGAAAATATTGATTCCCTATCACCTCAAAATACCACAAGCCAGATAAAACCTGATATAGCTAATTTAGCAGCTAAATTTAATCGATTTTGTGGGAATGTTGACGATACTGTTCTGGAATGGAATATACTGCCCCGGCGGGAATGAATTACATCTAGCCTTAGTAGTTCACAAAACTTTTGGATTGATGTATTGTAGTGTGTGAATTTTAAAGAGATGATTAAAATGTAGCCAGCACAAATTTGCGTACACACCTTAATTTTCTTTCTCGCACATAATTCTTTCTAAAAATTAATCAAGTATAAATTCAAAAAATCCCGCCAATAATTCCGAAAGTTTCTTGTCATGGGGCAGGAAGATGTAGGCGGCCATGCGTTTTTCGGAGAAGACAGGGAGAGAACGAGTGAAGAGGAGGCGAACAAATCTTGGTCTTCCTTCTTCTGAGGCTAGCTATCTAGAGGTAAAGAAGTGGTCCAGTTAGTTTTTTTAAAAAATTATAAGAAACAAAAAGTAGACAAGTCCGAGTCAAATTAATTGGAGCATAAGAAATAGAGAATAACGAAAGTAAAATTCCATCGCCGACATTGGCAAGAAAAGTCGCATGTCGATGACGAGCGAATGAATATTGCGAGGCAAAGCATATATACCAGCGCATCAGCACGTCAAAGTCCTACGTATTAAAATTACCAAAACTACCTGAAAGGATATCAAAACTAACTGAAAAGATAAAAGTGAAGGAAATAAGGAATCACGTGGGATCAGCACCTAATTTCCAACACGAGGAATAATAGAGCTAAGTCCCGTTTTTGTAATACATTATATTCATTGATATTTACTAGATCTTTGTTAGATGTAGATATATGTATATGTAGATATTCGTTTGTGTGCAGCCATTGCTGCTTAAATTTTACATGTTAATTTGTAGGTTAAGTAGAGGCCTCCGGAGATTAGGGTAGAACGATAAAAAAAAATAATATTACGCTAAGGGAAAAAATGGAATGTCGTAAATAAATATTAGATACGTGATCATTAACTCCAAGCCTTTTTGTTATCGCCGGCCTCTAGAGGAGGGAATACTAGGTTCGTTTGGCTTCGTGGATATAAAAAAAGAGAACACAAATAAATACCTTCCTGACTGATAAATCCGTCATTAGATGGTCAAAGCATCGTATTCCGTCGATGAAAAAAGTATAGTTCTACGGAATGACCCTCGCCTGGGCAAAGAAAAACATTACATTTATGGGGGTTTAACTGGGATCTTTTTGTAAAGTTAATCTCTGCCAGTTGCTTACTAAATTTTCAAAGTTTTAAGATTATATTGCACGCAATATACGTGTATAGTGAAATTAATGTCCCTCTACCAATGCGTCTTCCTGTCTTATGCATATAAAAGTACAAAAACATCGAAACACAAAAATTTAATAAATAAACAAATAAATTAATACAATGAAAACGTCAGAGCTTAGATCATTAGCCGCAATTCATTGGCTATAAGATCAGGTTAGTTTGAATCGTGCAGCTGATAGGGTGATTCCAAGTACAAGCATCAGTCATACAGTCGTAATTTGATTGTAGTGAAGTGCTGTGCCTCCGCGAAACGCAATAATTACACGTACATACGTAAGTGGGGTGATATTTAACAGCAGTGGAGAAGAAATATTATTAGTATATTACCACATCTCCACTTGATATGTTGAACTCTTTAAGTGATATTCTGTAAAACGGAAATACCAATATAGCTTTAGTTATCTTAATAGTACACAGTTCAATTTGTGGTGCATAAGGAACATTACTTAAAGCATTTGAATTTCAAGACCTCAATAGTGATCATAGAACTGCTCTGCAAGAAAGGAGCATAGCCAATATTTTGTACGGTGACGTAGCCTGAACGGCAGCTGAGTCTTATTCGAAAAATACCTTTTCCACAATTATAGAAAATTATCGGTCAAGGTCGAGTTATCGTTTAATTTTTGTTTTGCATAAAAGTGTTGTAGTTCCCGCAGTAACTAGGAGTGACAATATTGACAAAACATTTTTACCAAATAAAGGAATAAGTACGTATGCAAATAGTCTCCAAACCGCGCAACCAGTTCAAGATTTAGAATAAGTATATCCTCTGGAACGCCGAACTCCGCCTTTTAAATTCAACTTCACACACGATTCGTGTAATGCACCATTTACGTTAATAGATTTTATATAAATTTGAAGATAAATCCAGATAAAGGTGCGCCATCTCAAAAGTTATTGCTCTTGGTGCCGTCAAGTGGAAAAATTATAAATAAAATAATAAAAGCAAAGTTCCCGTGTGGAAATGGAACGTGAAGTTTACGAAAAGCCAGTCTGCTTCAGATTTTGTCAGAAAAGTATCGGACTTGGCTAGGTCAAGAAACGTATCCGATGAGGAACTTTTTATTTCAGCCATTGAGCTCTTCGATGGAATTGCTCTTAAATGGTTTCAATCTATCTCCAATTCTGATGTTAACACCTGGTCAGTCTTATATCATAGACTAATAAATGATTTGGAAAGTCCAATGTATTTTGAAGACCTCCTCGATACAATAAAAGCGCGTAAACAGATGTCCTCTGAAAAAATTATAGAATTTTTCGCTACAATGGAGAACATGTTTCTCAAACTCGATTCCAATATGTACACGCCAGACAAATTCAAGATACTTAAGAGAAATATCTTGCCTGAATACTCGAGGAACCTCGCGTTACATGATTTTGAATCCAGCGAAGAATTGAATGAAGCTTGCAAAAAACTTGAGCACACCTTCAAAGAAACTAGTAGAGTCAGACAGCAACAAGAAAGACCTTTCAGAGGAGTGAACACAATAGAGAGCAATAACAATACACATGTCGTTACTCCTACAGGACAGCAGTGGCCTCAAAATAGGGATCGACGTAATAACTATCGCGACATGAATAGCAGGAATTGGGATAATCAAAGACAAAGATTAAACGAAAATAATCACGGAAATTTTTCACGCAGTACCAATAGGGGTTACGGACATAATGATCAAAATCAATTAAGAGCCAGCAACGCGGGGCAAAATGACTATTGGGGACGTAATAACCAGTTTAGCCATAGTGCCTCTCAAAGACCATACATTCCTCAGCAGGAAAACATCTCAGGGACCGATGCAATCGCACCAGCGGCGGTCTCAATAAGAGAGCGAAGGGGTCCACAAGATATTCGAGATGTTCCAATGCCAGACACACAATTAAGTATTTACTCCGAAGCTAAAGATCAATATCCTTTTTTAAATATTAAAATACTCTCGGTTAATGTCACATGTCTCTTGGATACTGGTTCCGTGCATTCCGTTGCAGGTTCAGTTGGCATTACCTTATTAAAAAGCATCGGTATTAGATTAGATAAGCGTAGAATAAATAAGTTCTCGACAGCTGACCATTCCCTCCATTTTTCCATTGGAACTTTTTATGTTCGAGTTGAATAGAAAATAACGTTAAAATTATTAGAATACATGCAATACCAAATTTCCCACAGAAAATAATATTAGGTATAGATTTGGCTATGTCTTTCAATTGAAAGCAGTGCATCACAGAGTCAATTATTATTCGATCATTCTGACCTTAACGACTTCCAATAAGGCAACTACGCGAGATCACAGAGAAATATATAGAACTTTCGAAGAGGGGCTTAGGGACAACCGCATTACTCAAACACAAAATAGATACTGGGGATGCCGATCCCGTAAAGCAAAGATATTATCCTGTCTCTCCAGTGATACAACAACGTATGAGAGAGGAGTTGAACAGGATGCTAGTACTCGATGTGGTAGAGCCATCTGCAAGTCCTTGGTGCTCTCCGATAGTACTCGTTAAGAAAAAGAATGGGAAAGATCGTTTGTGTATAGATAGCCGAAAGCTTAATATTGTCACCAAAAAATGTGCGCACCCACTGCCGTATATTTCATCTATCTTAGACAGACTAGGCAAAACAAGATACATAACCTCTATTGATTTAGATAGCGCATTTTGGCAGATTCCTCTTAGTTTGGAGTCGAAAGAAAAGACTGCTTTTGTAGTACCGGGTCAAGGACTGTTCCAATTTAAAGTACTACCGTTTGAACTAAACAATGCAGCAAGGACCATGCAAAAGTTAATGGATGGCCTATTCCTCCATTCTGCTGAAAATGGAATTTTTATATATCTCGATGATATTATTATTGCTTCAGAGATATTTCAAGAACATTTAGAGGCTCTAAAATACGTCCACAATAAATAAAAAACTGCCAACCTTAGCATAAACGTGGAAAAGAGCAAATTTTGTAGATCATCTTTACAATATCTAGGTTTCCTTTTGGACAAAAATGGGTTACGAACAGATCCGGAAAAGTAGATGCGATTCTGAACTTCCCTAGGCCGCGAACGTATAAAGAATTAACAAGGTTCCTTGGCCTTTGTTCGTGGTATAGGAGGTTTGTAAAAAACTATGCCATTATAGCAGCATCATTGCATGAAGCTACAATAGGCGCGAAGAATGGGCCAATCCAATGGACTGAAGCTGCGAACAACAGTTTTCTCGAATTAAAAAATGCGTTAATATCGGCACCCGTTCTCTCGACGCCGGATTTCACTAAACCTTTTAGTATCCACTGTGATGCCTCAGATATAGGATTGGGCGCAGTCATAACCCAAGGCGAAGAAGAAGATGAGCACCCTGTAGCTTTCGCTAGTAGAAAACTACGCGGTGCAGAGTCCAATTACTCCACCACGGAGCAAGAATGCTTAGCTGTATTATTCGCAGTAGAAAAGTTTAGACCCTATGTGGAAGGAAGCTCCTTCAAAGTATTCACGGACCATCATTCCTTGGTGTGGCTGTTTAAACAACCAAACCTACTGACCGACATTTTTGAAAGATTAAGAGAATATAACTTAAAGCTTCAACCAGGAAAATGTCATTTTCTCAGGAAGGAAGTGGTCTATTTAGGCCACAAATGCTCCCATGAAGGTTGTGCTCCAGATAATGAGAAAATTAAATGTGTTCAAGAATTCCCAACACCTACCACCATAAAGCAATTGCAAAGCTTCTTAGGACTAGCCAACTACTATAGAAAGTTCATTCCCGGCTTTTCTAAGACCGCAGAGCCGCTATCGAAACTCTTACGGGGAAAACAAAAATTCATTTGGACATCGGACAGTGAAGCTGCATTCCAACTCTTAAAAAGGTCACTTACCACGCCACCAGTCTTAGCTTATCCAGACTTTAAAAAGCCCTTTATCGTTACAACAGATGCCAGCAATGAAGCATTGGGTGCAGTATTATCGCAAGGACTTCCCGGCCATGATCGTCCTATAGCTTACGCAAGTCGGACCCTCAACAAAGCGGAAAGACACTATTCAACAATAGAAAGAGAATTGTTCGGTATAGTATGGGCCGTGAAAATTTTAGATGTTACCTCCTTGGAAGAAAATTTACAGTCTATACGGATCACCAGCCATTGATAGGAGTGTTCAACGTTAAAGATCCCACGTCACGCTTAATACGGTTTCATCACAAATTATCGGAGTATAATTATGAGATAAAGTACAAACCAGGCCGAAAAAAAACTGCAATGCCGATGCTTTAAGCCGAATCCCTCAAGAAGGTACTACAATGTTTGTGACCACAAGATCGCAAAGTAAAAAACAGCAAACAGAAGACTCATTAAACCCTCAATCTCAAATTCAAGAAGAAATACAAATAAACATTGAAAAAGATTCAAGAGAATTATTTGAAACTGGGGAAAAATACAATTACAACACATCGGAAATAAATGATGGTAATACTCAATATGATATTCTGACTGAAAAAAAAGATATTGATGAGATATTAAAAGTCTTTCATATAAACCCACTAGGGGGCCACCAAGGGATTGCAAAAACCTATCACCGAATTCGGAGAAAGTACAGGTGGAAGAATATATTAAAGGATATAACAAAATTCATTAAATATTGTGCTAAATGCCAAACAAATAAACATTGTAAACTAATCTGGATGCCAATGGTACTGCCTGATACAGCGAAAAAGCCCTTCGACAAAGTGTACCTGGATATAGTAGGACCACTCCCAGTCACGACCCTTGGAAACAAATATATACTAATATTCGAAGATGATCTAACACGCTTCATGGATGCTTATGCTCTCCCAGATTGCGAAGCAGCTACGGTTGCAAAAACTTTCTACGAAGAGATTATTACACGGTACAGAATACCGAAAAAACTGATCACAGACCAAGGCACGAATTTTATGAGAGAACTTTTCAAACGCTTGTGCAAATTCCTACGCATACAGAAAATAAATACTACGGCGTACCATCCACAATCGAATGGTGCCCTGGAAAGGTGTCATCGACCACTAACGGAATACATGCGAAATTTCGTGAATGAGAACCCCCACTCTTGGGATGAATGGTTACGGCAAGCGTATGTACATGGACCATAATAACACCAAACACTCTTCAACACGTCTGACTCCCATGGACTGTCTTTTTGGTTTTACAACTGACCTACCCACGAACCTTAAACGCAAACCAGAGCCAATTTATGATCATGAAAATTATTTTTATATCCTAAGAAATAAAATCCAACAAGCCCCTAATATTGCTAGGAAAAATATAATAAAAAGCAAGGAAAAACAAAAAAATATTATGACAGAACCCTTCGGGAAGAGTTTTTCAAAACTGGTGACTTAGTCCTTTTAAAAAACGAAGGCAAAAATAATAAGTTATCACCTATTTGGATCGGACCATATGAAGTAAAGGAAGTAACCTCTCCTGTGAATTTAAAAATTCAGATAGGTCGAAAGGTGAAAGTGGTTCATTTGAACAGATTAAAGAAATTCCACGCTTAATTATTATTATAATTTTTTTTCACTTAGTTAAAATACCTGTATTATATTATTACCCGCCTTTTAGTTATTTTATTAAATTTAGATCTCTCCTACCAGGTATTAATATGAATAGAAAAGGTATACTAAATCTAGAAACGAAATTGTCAAATGAGAATTTGCAATGTTCTACTCACAACTACTAACACCATTGTGCAGAATATCTCTGTCGAACAAATCGAGCTAATACCTAAACTAAACTTTGAATTACAAATAAATGAAAGCCACAACTACAAACTTTATCAATCAAATTACAGTTAATTTACCACCAAAATCACAAAATACATTTCGACGAACAGAATCTCAGCCTTAAAAACTTTTTACATTAATTCGAAAAAGTGAAAACCGACCGAGAGTCAAAAACCCATAGCCACTATAATAAGAACCACACAATTATTCTGAGTGTTTTAGTCTACCTTATTGCGATAATTTTAATAGTAATAATAGTTAAATTTAAACAGTTGAGCAAAAAAAAACACATATTTTCAAAAGCGATTTCCTACTATCCACCGGAAAACGCCCAACATAAAAGGTCAATTTGAAATGCAGGAAACTGATAATGCAAAAGTCAGAAATGTTAATAAGGAAATCCAGTGTGATCTAATCCGTGAAACTGTTTTCAGTGACGCGCACACAACTAACATTAGAAAACCAACGATCCCTCTAACAACCCCCACAGTAAAATTTTTTCGTCCAGAAGAAGCAAGACAAACGTAAGCGATTTTGAAATTGTTTAAGTAAAACATTCTTTTTTAGTACCTACTGAAAAATTTTGAACTTTCTGAATAGAACACATTTCTATTAATATATCGAGGTAATAATATACAAACAAAAATCTTTAACATGGTTGCTTGTGTTATTAATTCGAAACGCAGTCGGTAAACTTTGGATATATTTCTCAATATATGTATAATATAATTATGTACGTATTTTACAGAAAAATGTCCCATAGATAATTTAATTTATTAAATAAAAATAGAGCATTTAAAGATAAGAAAAAACAAAATTTGTACAATACATTCATTGATATAATAAAAATAAAAGTTATGTTTGGACTGTCTACATATACATAAGCATATTTCAAACCGATTCAATTTATTATAAATATTATACATCTATGTTTGTGACAATACACAAGTCAGATACAATTCCTATATACAAGTTATAAAAAAAAGTTATTGTTTAAAATATAACATACTACATAATTTACAAATAAATGAAACATGTAGGTATAATAAATTAAAATTTAATAGTAGGTATTTAATACAAGCAGCAAACTTTTCCAATAGTAATTTTCTAGTTAAAAACATGTATACATATGTATCTATTATAATTTTAAAGATTGTCAAAGATATGTCAAACTAAAATAACGAAATGTTTTCTAATTAAAAATTTTAGGCATTCACTAGCTCGGGCTCTCCCGGAATCTCATTTCATTCATTTCCTTTCACAAGGCACTTAAAGTTTTCCAGGAAAAAGTTGCACAAAGAATGTACAAAAAACTGCAAAAGCCACAGCCTCCACTTCAAAGGGGGGAGGAATGTGATGTAAACAATGTATAAGAAATAAGTACGAAATTAATGTGTAATTTAAATCAGTTTAAGAGGTCGATCGAATATTACAAAACAAGTACACGCAACCTAGATAAATAATGGTCACACAATTATGTTGCCACTAGGAAGCGACTTGTAATGTATCGATGCCTAATTGTTGAAATCACAAATCAACAAAAATTAATTAAGCAATGCCATGAAAGTAGGTGAGTGCGAGTATCGTGAAATGATTGGGAAGGTTTCGAGACAGCCTGAGCATGAGGAAATGTCGAGTTTTGAGTAAACCTTCGATAGGTTAAGAACGCGACGAAATTTTATAAACTAAACATATAGAGTAAATAAAGTAATGGTTTTTACATTATTTCGGTGGTTTGTTTCAATAATTTTATCCCCAAAATAAATATCCATTACATCTCTTTTTTATACACTAGTTCGTATTTTTTTTTCCTCAATTAACTTTTCATTAAATCACTTAAACAAAACCGGTAACAAAGCAAACTCTCAAATAACTTTTACCTTTTTCTTCACTGAAAAAAATAAAAACACTTTTTTTCCTATTTGATTATAGGAGTAAGAAAGCACGAGATATTACCTAAGGGAGTTGTAATACATACTTAATTTAATTTTACTTAAAAATGCAATAAGAATTAGAACTCATACTATTATTGAGAGCCACGTCTAAACATTGTAAAAATTCCTGTCGATTGAGTAGGGATAAAAATCCAAAAACCAAACGCTCCTGTCTTTATTTGGAAAGTTGTAATTATTACTGCATTGATTGGAAATTTTCACCCTTCTTTATGGTAAAGTACTTTAGAAGTGGTTGAAATCAATGCAATAAATATTGGAATGATTCCTATCTTTCTGTAAAATTTCTAATTCACAAGATTTTACAAAAATGTCAGAATGTGTGCGTTAGCAAAAGTTTTATTTCCACAACCCAAAATTCATGAGCTTGCAAATGGAAAACAGTCCTTCCCATTGAATATCTACGACAACCTGCACCAGCACGCCTTTTGAAAGTGTGAAGCTACGCTAGCAGAGCACAATGTGCAATAAAGTTTGCCATACATATATTCATGTAAATGTGAAATTTGTCAAAATGAAATAGGAATCGTTCCTATATGTCATTGTACTGATTACAACTGCTAGAGTATTTAATCAGAAAGAAGTATGAAAATTTCCAATCAATCAGTAATAATCACAATTTTCGCCGTAAACCTTTTAACAACATATCTGGCTTCCATACGTATCCCGACTCTGAATGTCATGTATATAAAAGAAAGCTAAGTGTTGAAAAAAAAAGATGGCTGTAGCAATTAATTAACGGAAAAACAAGCAATGAAGTGATTTTATATTATCTAAATGTGCAAGGTTTTCTAACTAACAAAACAGAATTAGAATTATTAATAAAGGAATGTAATCCAGATCTACTACTTTTATCAGAATCGCATATCACATCCAAAATTGAAGTCAGCGAGCTAAAGATTAAAAACTATGAGCTTATTAATTGTAATTCTGATTCGAGACATACAGGAGGAGTAATGATGTTTGTAAAAGAAAAAATTCAATACAGGGTTGCGAGTATGGATAAGCAAGTGGGTATGCCATGGATTCTAAAGGTATATATATGGATAAATAATCAAAAATGGTCAATTGTAGTTCTGTACTGGTCTCCAGGCAAACCTGTTAGTGATTTTAAATCGTTTTATTCGAATTGGTTTGCCCAATCAATGGAGAATGAAAGTAATACTATTGTGACTGGTGATCTTAATATCAATTTTCTGGGAACTGATAGTCATCACAATGTTATAAGAAATGTTATAGCTGATCAAGGTTTAAAGTAATTAGTTACACAACAAACTAGAACAACGAGAGACTCACAAACTCTAATTGATTACGTGCTCACAGGAGTGGATATTATGGATGTATCTGTAAATGTTGATAGGAACCACAAAATAGCAGACCATGAGACTTTCAAAATTAAAATTAAAGCTAGAAGAGATAAATCTGATAATAGTAAGACATCAAACATTATAAAATACAGCAAATCTAAATTTGAGAATCTCTTGAATGAAGTTAATTTTGATAACATTTTCCTCATTAATGACCGCCCGTCACTCTTATTAATATAAGTAAGATAAGTCGTAACATAGTAGATGTAATGGAAAGTGTATCTAGTTTTGATGATTTGTCCAGCTCATTCGATGAAAAGTTGAAATATTGCCTGCAGAGGATGACGGTAAAGAAAATTTTTACACAAAACATTAACTTTCATTCGTACTTGCATGATAACTGCATACAATAGAGCTATTTACAGTCGCAGCAGGGATGATTGGGGTAAGTACAAAGTTCTTAGAAACTCGTATAAGAGCGAGATAATAAGAACAAAAAATAATTTCATAGAAAAACAATTAGAAACGCATTCCGAAGACCAGAAATGGCTCTGGAAAGCAATTAAAAATCTTGTTATAAGAAAAAGTAAGGGAGTTTAAGGAAGTCAGATTTGACCAAGAATATATACGCGACCCAGCAAAAATAGCTAACAAGTTTAACATATATTTTATCGAGAGTATTAGAGCAATTAACGACTCTATTCCCACTGTGCAATATACTTTACCAAATAGGATGACACTTTGTAGATTTAGAATGACATACTGTGATACAAAAATGATCTGTGATATATTGAAAGAGACTTCAATGGCCTAGACTGTGATATAATCTTCCAATCAATAGAAATATTGGGTCCGGTGTTATTAAAAGTTATAAACTGGATGCCGGAAATGCTGTTATAGCTGTATTCCTGGATTTTAAACGAGCTTTTGATACCATAGACAGACAAATCTTGTTACAGAAGCTTTCAATGTTTGGAATAGAGGGAGTGGAATATAAGTGGTTTGAATCCTATCTATCAGAGCGATCACAGAGGACTAAGGTGAATAACATATTCTCAGAGTCAGTCGAAGTTAACCTTGGTGTACCACAGGGTTCAGTGCTGGGTGTGATTCTGTTTCTATTATATATTAATGATGTCAAGGATGTGATTAGTTATAGCAAAATGTCGTTATTCGCGGATGACACCTTAATATATATAAGTGGTAAGAACATCCATAATATGTGTACTAATTTAAATACAGACTTAGAAAGCATTAACAACTGGTTAAAGATGAACAAATTGAAGTTAAATATTGCAAAGTCTAAATATATGAAGTTTAATTGTGTTGATAGTATTTCTGTACATATAGATGGAATTAATGTTGAATGTGTGGATAACCTGAAATATCTCGGTACTGTATTAGATAATAATCTGAAATTTAAAGAACATGCTGACTATATATGTGGTAAAATCGCCAAAAAAATCGGGTTTTTACGTAGAATAAGAAGAATGTTAAGTGTGAGGAATGCAATTATGTTGTATAATGTATTGGTTTTGCCGCACTTCCAATATTGCTCAACACTATTATATGCGAGCTCGATTGAAATAAAGGAACGTCTGCAATTATTACAAAATAAAGCTATGCGCATGATTTTAAAATGTAATTTGTACACGCTGATCCAGTATATGTTGGAGACCATACAATGGATGAATGTAAGGCAGCGATTGACATATAATGCAATGGTTTTCATCTTTAAAATCAAGCATAACCTACTTCCGGCCTACTTAAGTGGAAATGTTGAATATGTATCTCAAGCGCAGCCGTACAATTTAAGGCAAAATAACAACTTTAGGCTAAGAAGATGGAACAAGAGCAGCACATAAAATTCTTTAATGTATAGGGGACTACAGTACTATAATAACTTGCCAACCGAATTGAAAGCAGAGCACAGAATGGATTTATTTAAATTAAATCTAGCTGAATTTATTAAAACTTATTATGATAATGTTTAAATTTTATTTATTTTTTATATAAGCGGTTAATTAAATTAAATTAAAATAATTAAGTCTTAAGAACTAAGAATTATAAGTAATTGAAATGTTATTAGAAAGTTCTTTAAACTAATAAATACTACTACTACTACACTCTTACGAATAGTGTTGGGGATTATTCAATTAAACTTTTTAATTTGATTAACTATTGAAAACTATGATTGAAAAATTATCCTCAAGAAAATAATTGTAATTAATTGAATCTACTGACCAATTTAATCGTCAATCGAGTATAGTGAAATTCAATCGGCAGGTATTAATCGTTATTTACTCCTTAGTTTTAATCGTTATTTACTCCTTAGTTTTAATCGTTAATCGTATTATTTGATTCTCTTGTTAATTTGAAAAAGTGGTAACGCAAGATAAGTTTATTAGTTATTAGTAAAAAATGAAAGCCAAAATTATGAAATTAAACATTTTAAAATTCGAACTACAAAAAACAGAATAGAGAATTATGCATAGATACTTAAAAAACAATTTCTTTATTTTATAAGAGCTTAGATTAATATAGTAGGAAAGAACCGGAAAAATATTTAAAATGCTTGAAAGTTAATCAAAATAATTAGTGGAGATTAAAATAAATTAATGATTAAGCGATTAACGAGTGATCAATCGTTAATCGTCTTATGCGATTAATTTTTATGATTAATTAAATAATGATTAATTATTCGTTTCACATGATTTCTTTAAACAATTAAATATTTAAATCATTGTTCCCGATTTATTTATCGTTAATGTAATTAAATTTTACCATTTGCGATGAGATTGTGCTTGTGGATACGAACGGGCCACTTCATCAGTTTCTTTTGTGATCTTGATGTGTAAAGACCGAAATGTGTTTGCTGTAGAGATTTTTTTAGTGGTCAGTCACAAATGCAATTCTTTGTAGAAATTTGAAAAAAATTGGGCATTCCAGAATTTGTTGCAGAGTTTCCTTGGTAAGTAAAATTTATATTTATAGGTATACAGCTTATTCCGTGTTTACTTTTTTGATACCCATTTAGCAAATTCGAACTTGCTTAAGAATTTCACTGCATTTATGAATAGCTCGTTTCATTCTGTATGAAGCGAAATATTAATTTTATTTATTTAAATATTTAACTTATTATTTTGCTTTTGCAAAATAATAATTCAATTGTTATTAGAAAACAACGAAACAATTCATTTTTAAAGGCAGTCAATTAAAGCCGGTCTCAAAATCAAAGGTTTCCTATTTCCGAACGTAGATAAATTGGGTGTTCGGCTGCTACACACATCATTATTTCTCATTTTTTTTTCTTAAATAAAAAAAAAACAAGCTATCGAAATTATAAGCAGATCTTTTACTTTGCAATTCTGTGTTTCCATCTAAGTGGTCCATAGAGCAGGAGGTGATAGTACACACCTAGATGAACAAAAAATTGTATGACAGAGGGGTCCAGATCGACCGTTTGGAAGATACATGGTGATTAAGAAATTATGCTAGTCTTTCAAAAACACCCTGTATTTTAAAAAGTACAGGGCGTACGATCGCTGTCTAAAGCTCATTGTATGCAGAGCTTTATGGCTGCTCAGACGGTCCCGTCGTCCTCTTTTTTTCGGAGTTCTGGTGGTTTAAAGTAAGAATTTAGAATTTTTTTTACCATTTTTTTGATTTTGATATGTAAACTGTAAACTGTGGACTCTCCTTTTTAATTTGACGTATTATCGCGTTCGTGCTATATGTAACCGTTTGATCATTTAGTGACTGAAAATCTTAATTAAAAACAACAAAAAAATCGTCTAATTTGGATAGACCTAATAGCTCTTTAACGGCTATAGATAACATATATGGTGTAATAACAGCTCATTAAGCAGAAAGCTTTTTTGCTGCTTTTTTAAAACAGGCAATCGAAATCTACTTGAACATCTTTTTTGGTACACGTCAAGAAAGTTATGCGTTATTTGCTGGTTTCACATAGCAGCAGTACCCATAAGTTTCCATACTGAAGCTATATTTTAGTTTGGGATACGTTCCACTGATATTCTAAGAATTACTATAATATAAGCACATAACAGCAGTTCCCATACTGAAGCTATTGGAGTCCTATGCAAATATAGGATGGTTTCCAATTTTTGCTTGGGATGCGTTCCACTGACATTGTTGCCATTGCTGTACACACATAGCAACAGATCCTTTACTGAAACTGTAGACATTCATTTTTTTTAGTATGCTTTGCATTGATATTTTATTGATACTTAGTATCTCTGCATTATTAAACCTTTCCATCCTCCCATTAACAGATAGAAATATTTCCTGTATTTTTCCTATGTTTTTCTCGGTAAATCTTCCGATAATTTCTTTCTAATTTGATGTTTAATGAATAGGGTTATGCACGATTTCGGCTACGCTATTGATGAATGCTTTTGCTGATCAACATTTCATAAAATTGCCAGACTTTAAGTTGTGGTCTTTTTTAAATTATTTACTAAATTTCCCGCCAAAATGATTTTTACTAAAATTTTGGATTTGTCGAAACTTTGGCTTTAATTTGATGTCTACCTACTTACCTAAATTCAACCGGTGTGAAGCTATGCGTCATTTTTACACGCACTTAATTCTCATTATTTCCCTGCAATATAGAAATAACAAGAGAAAAGCTAAAAGATGAAAATAAAGGTTAAATGATTTTGTACAAAATTTAAGGCAGCGTCCAGCGAACAGCGAAAAATATTGCGTCTGGGATTTGACAACCCTAGGGAGCAGTTACCTAATTTATGCAAATTTCAGCTCTCTAAGTAAAAACGTTCTCGAGTTGTCTAGATGACGGACAGGCGGGAAGACAGACATGACATGAAAAATCTAAAACTTCTAATATTATGCGCGGGTATCCAATTCATTTTGATCTACTAGTATTTACTTCTGTGCGTTACAAATGGAATGACAAACTTACAAAATCTGCTCCCAAAATCAGTCAACATAGCCTTTCGGTAGGCATATATACATATTGTTACGAGCGTGGCCTTAGTTCGTTATTTAAAACACAATATTTCAGATATAATTAAAGTTCTTTCTTTATTTAACTTTACTCTCACAAATTCACAAATAATTATCAAATCAATTCTTTATTTATCGCTAGTACTGTACTTCTAATTATCGCAATCCAAATAGTATCCAAATAGTTTACTTCGTTCACTTCTCACTTCGCTGTCTGAAATAATACTCCGCCTCCTGGATGTGAGCAGCGCCGTATTTATACTCTACGAATTATCCTAGAACCTTCCTGAATATTCCATTCTCCAAACCCAGTTTACTAGGATGTCACTAACCTAAAGTTGTTTCCATTTCCAATAGATGTCGCTTGTATCACTTTGTGGCGCGTAACACTGTCCCCTTCTTAAAATTGTTCGTCCCGAACAACAGGTGATCCACGGTCTTGATGCTCGCAGTATTGACATAAGCGATCTAGATGAACGATTTTTCTTTTGCATCTTGTACCGCGCTGATTCTTGTATGGCATGTTATTAATTTTAGTTTTAACTGCATACGGTCTCTCCCAGTGTTGTGGTAACTTTGGAGAACGTCTCGTGGCCTCGTGCACATCAGCTAATCGTTGTCTGAGCTTTGTTACGTAGTCTTCTGGTAACTTTTGTTCGCCTTTGGGTATACCAAACTTGAGGTCGCTAGGTAAGCGCATTTCCTTTCCGAAAATGACCTTAAATGGGCTTTGTCTGGTCATATTGTAAACAGCTGATATATAAGCCATTAGAAATATAGGAATATGTCGAAACCAATCGTGTTGATTATAGTTGAAGACCTTCCTGAGATGTTTGATTAATGTTCTGTTGAAACACTCTTCCATGCTTTGATTTTTCTTTCGTCTTTTATCTTTGATTCCTTTCTCCTCAAATTTCTTCCCCTTTCGATTGCCGTTGTCATACTTTTCACTGCCGCCTTTGCGCTTCTTATTATCATCATCGTCAGAAACTTTATCTTTACTTTTTCCGACCTTCATTATACCCTTATCATCGTCATTATCAGCATCTTTAGACCCTTTACTTTTCGTCTTTTTCTTTCTTTCATTGTCCTCGCTCTTGGATTTCTTTCCTTTCTTCTTTTTACTTTTATCACCGTAATCATCATCATCTTCTGATTTCTTTCCTTTCTTCTTTCGACTTTCGTTATCATCATTGTAGTCATCGTCATCTTTTTCTTCCATCCGTCCGCAATGATTCCATTCAGGATTGCATGGACGTTGTGAAAAAGCTTCTGCATATCCGTGGATACGTCCTTTGCGGTATGGGATTTCAAAGTCATGAGGTTGCAGTCTAGTCTCTCCACGGAAAGCTTGCTCTCTAGCTCGCCATCTTCTCCCTTCTTCTTCTATTGTTTGCATTCGTCCTCGTTTCCTACAGTCGTTTTGCAGGTGTCCCAGTCTACTACATTTCCAGCATCGAATAACACCACGCGAAGGAGTGGTCTCTGATGACGGTATTCTGCTGTGAGTCTGCTGCCCAGCTCGATATCTTTGCCCAGCTCGATATTTCTGCCCTTCTTCTAGCGCTTTCATTCGTCGGCGTTTTCTGCAGTCCCTTTGGAGGTGTCCTGGTCTATTACAATTCCAGCATCGCAGAATACCACGTGAAGAATTGCTCTGTGATGGCTGCATTCTATTACAAGTACATTCCTCCACCGAAATTTCTCTCACTCGTACTGCACTTCGAGAAGCTTGCCTGGCAGATTCATACGCTAATGCATACGCTAGTGCTTCTGCTGTTGATTTCTTTCCTGCTAGCCTTAACGCTTGTTGTAAATTTTGATCTGCAATGGCGTTCACAAATGCTTCTGTTGCCACTTCATTAAGGAAATCCGCATTTACGCTAGAGTACGAAAGATAAGCTAATCTTTCCACATCAGCCTGCAGTTGTTGTAGTGACTCGCCATGCTTTTGAGTCCTGCTGCGTAACTGCAGGCGATATACTTGCTGCATGTGTTCATCTCCATAACGTAATTCTATCGCCTGTACTAGTGAAATGTAATCACGTTGCTTTTCAATCTGAATAGTTTGTAATAACTCTGACGCAGGACTTCGAAGGGCTAATACCAGAGCTGTAGCTTTGTCTGCGTCATTCCATCCATTTACTTCGGAAGCTGCCTCAAACTGTCTCTTGAAAATATGCCACGAATTTTGTCCATCAAATATTGGAGGTTTCATTCTGCCTGCACCGGATATTTCAGTTCCTTCGTGCCGAGATTGTCGGTACTTCATTCTGTCCAAATCTGCTTTAAAGTTGTCAAGCTTCTCCGTAACATTTTGTTGCACTTCCGACACTTGCTGTTGAACTTCCAGCACTTCCTGCTGGATTCCTTCAATTTTTACATTTTGCTCGTCTAATGAATTTTTAAGAAAAGTCTTCTGTTCCTCCAAACAGGTTTCTAGACAATTCTGCAAGGAACACCTTTGTTCATCCCAGCGGGCTTCTAGAGAATTCTTTTGTTCCTCAAATGCATTCTTTTGTTCCTCAAAAGCATTCTTTTGTTCCTCAAGGGCATTCTTTTGATCGTCCAAACGGGCTTCTAGAGAATTCTTTTGTTCATCCAAACGCGCTTCTAGAGAATTCTTTTGTTCCTCAAAAGCATTCTTTTGTTCCTCAAGGGCATTTTTCACTTGCAGGGTTGAAAGCTCCATTTTGGTCATTAAAGTACCCAAAAGCTGTTCTATGTTCATCGCAGGCTCATCTTCAGTTTCTGGTTCTTCCTCGAAAACGTATGTATCAGGATTCTTTTCTTCCTCTATCAACGCTTGTCTAAGTCGCTCGACTAGAACATTCTTTAGACCTGTCGTTTGCAATGACCGCTTCCCCAACTCCACTTTCAATTCCTGTATGCGAAGCTCCTCTAGTTTGCGTCCCATTCTTGCGCGATTTCACAAAATTAATCACTCTTTGAATTTCAAAGTCAAATGCCACCACTTTATTTCGCGATTTTATTTTACTTCTGACACCAGTTGTTACGAGCGTGGCCTTAGTTCGTTATTTAAAACACAATATTTCAGATATAATTAAAGTTCTTTCTTTATTTAACTTTACTCTCACAAATTCACAAATAATTATCAAATCAATTCTTTATTTATCGCTAGTACTGTACTTCTAATTATCGCAATCCAAATAGTTTACTTCGTTCACTTCTCACTTCGCTGTCTGAAATAATACTCCGCCTCCTGGATGTGAGCAGCGCCGTATTTATACTCTACGAATTATCCTAGAACCTTCCTGAATATTCCATTCTCCAAACCCAGTTTACTAGGATGTCACTAACCTAAAGTTGTTTCCATTTCCAATAGATGTCGCTTGTATCACTTTGTGGCGCGTAACAATATATATATATCGAACTTAAGCTGAACTTCGAAAAATTGACAAAGCGTAATATAATGGAGCATTTTGCTCGGGAAATTTATGAAAATTTGTCAGAAAAACTAAAAAATTTGGAAATTTTTGCTGATAGAGTCTGTTATCAAATGGTATGCTGTAACAGATTTCATAGTGTCAAGATTTTACTTGGTATTAAGTGAAAAGTAGGCTAAAAAATATATCTAAGGTCATGAATCCTCTCCAGTGCGAAATAACGCATTTAATCTCTCCAACATTCCAAAATGCCACGTGAAGAAATTATCGCTCTATCTGCAGTCATTTTTGTATAAAAAAATGACATGCTCGCTCGCGCCACCGCGAAACATCGTGGCTCGTGCTCGTGCGGTGCGACACTTGAAATCACAGGCCGTGCGAAACCAGCTTTAGACAACTTCTATGACGACTTTGAAAAGGACAAAATCCGCGAAATCATCATTAATATTGTCAATCTAATGTCAGTCGATTTATATTATGATCTATATATTTTTTGTTCATTTCAAAAGATTGACATTGATTGGCTTCCTTTTGACAAATTCCTGTCCGATTCCACCACTCACAAAAAGGCCACATGTAATTTATTTCGGGTTCTTTTAACTTTCCTTATAGTCACCCACCTGCTACTTTCGATTTTTTGCCATCATTTTTACTCATTTTCTACTCTCTTTGTCTGTTACAAGTCTATACCCGAAAATATCTATTGCCATCAGCTAGCAGGTGCTGGTGGTGCTAATGGAGGTGGTGAGGTTCATGGTGGTGGTAGTGATGAACTAAAGTGTCAGCTGATAGCATTTCCTCCACGGAACAGTAGAAAGTCACTTGGAGAGTCCCATTATCTTCGTTTAAGTGATTTTCTTCCTCCCCCGCAGTCTGGAAGCTTTGATACGGTTCGGTTTTCCATTAAGGGGTTCCATTATTATAGAATTTGTCACTTTACTGTTCATGCCGAGATATCAGGGATGCAGGATTAATTAAGGAAATGCTGGAGGCTTCTTTAGAAAGTAGTAGCGATCAATATTGAATTAAATCTCATAATTTAAAGCATAAAGGCACACTTGGGTGATGGAGTTTGATTTTTTTGTTTTTTTTTTGTATGGATTTAGGTTTAGTTGAATTTTGTACGATTCGTGAGAAAATTAAACCCTCCAAAGTTGTATTGCATCGCATATAAAAATTTTACTTTGAACAAAACAAAATGGAAGACTGGGAGTTGTGTTTACCTACAAAAAAATGACGACCTAAAGTGCTTAATTTTATTTTCCCTTTTTAAGGAGAGTATTCAACTCCTTCGTTCATTCGTCTAAGTATGTATAGTAGGAAAATCGATTTTATAGAATTCGTAAAGCTTTTACAGTTATATATAAATTCTCTTCAATATATTCAGGTTTCATCCCTTTGATGAGAAGCTTACTTAAGAAACTCCAAACAAATAGTACCAAAATTTTAAGTCAAAGTATTTGTTGTTGTTTTTGTTGTTGCTGAGTATTTCTCGCTTCTGTAAACGGAAGATGGCTGTTACTTTTTGTATTCTCCAGTAGAATATGAGTGCCAGGATATGTATATTTTGTCGGTGAAATGTAATTATTCCTTTGCTTATTTTCTCTTCTGTGAAACTTTTATAAAGTGGATGTACATAATTGTAGGTGCCATAGTTCGAGGTACCTTATTTCAATATAATTGAATTCATACGAAAATTTAATTAAAATTAAAGTCAACTTCTAATTTTTTTGGAATACATACGCTTTGATTTAATTTTTTTTTAATAAAGAGTAGGCTTTTTGGTTCAAATCTTGATTTGATAATTCCAACCATGATACAAAGATAACAAGGTATGGCCGATTCGATCAGAATTTTTTGTCATTTCTAGCGAATTTGCTTTGAGTTTTTCGTATTTTAGTTACTGAAATACATTTTGAATATATTAAAATATTTCAGAAAGCATTAGTTTCTTCGTTTGAATCACTTCGGAAAAAGTAATTATGTGCTAGTGGAAAGCAAAAAAATTTACAAATATAAAATTTTTTCCACTGTGATAAGGACGATTGAAATTGAGACGAACAAATTTCTGACAATTGTCGCCAAAGGAGTCAAGCAGCCAATTGACAGACTTTCCGGCCATACCTTGTTAATCTTTGTATCATGAATTCAAACTATGTAAGATAGCTTCTTTCATAGCCTCGAACAGTCTTTAGTAGAAAAAAAAGGACACTGTGTTAATGCGAAAGGGAACACCTTGTCTTAGTGTAATACTAAAGTTCTTTTGCGCTTTTGTTAAGTCAGTTTTTATATAAAACTTGTTTTTATTTTTATGCCTCGAGTATCTTTGTGGGCAAGTTTGCAATTTACATACACAACGTTACTAAAATTAAATTTAACACCCTTAATTTTTGCGTAATCATAGTGAGCTCACGCTATTATTTTCCCTTCTATGGAGGCCCACATATAATTACCTTCACCTCTTGTTCTTGTACGGAACGAATTAGGTACCTATAGGGAAAAGAACGAGATATGTATAATATGAGAAAGAAGTAGGTGTGATTGCTGTCCGAACAAGTTGCGCCTAAGGCAATGAGGGATTCATGTTTCGTTAAAAAGTCGATAACTGAAAAATGATGGCATATTTTTTGATTAGGTATTATACGTTATTACTTTTAACGCAGTTGCCTATGCGGATGATATCATGTGTACACTGTAACAAATGCACAAATTGTTGCCTCAAAGCTTAGGTATTTTTTCCTAAAATTTAGGGGGGGGGGAACCTACATTTTAGGGAATATTCCCTACATTTTGGGAAATATTCCCCCCAATCTTATCGAAAAATACCTAAGCTTTGTGGAAGTATTTATACAAATTTAATTTCTTACCGTGTATCCTGGCAACCGGAAACTTTCTGTATAATATTAGTGAAAGGCTCCAATATGCGCTGCTTGAGCTGGATAATTGGGCTAATAATGGTGGATGGAGTATAAACATTTCGAAGGTAAAGCTACAGCTTTTTACAAGATAAAGGCAGGAGCAAATTTTCAGACTGCCAATGCTGCAAAGAATCTGGCAGTCATACTTTATTCCAAGCTGAGCTGGAAGACCAATTTCAAAGAACATGTTAAAAAGGCCAGTGTGACCTTCTCCAAATACACAAAAAATATTTTGGTAGCAACTCAGGGTGGTATGATTGATGTTCACAGTTATAGACCGGTCGATCCTCTGCTTCGACTCTACTGTCGGCTAGACGACACTGACCAGAAAATTTAACCTATATCTGCAATCAAAAATACAGAGGGCTGCTTGCCAAAGAATAACTCAGTGTCTGCGCATTACGCCCCTGCTGTCACTGAAGGTCTTTTTCGCCGTTAGGTTTTTACTGCAGGAGTGTAGTGGCAATCTGGGTATTTCACTATATTCCAGAATAAGACTAGTGATTACAGAGAAGAAGCACATCTAACTTTTGGTGGGGGTGTCAATGCAATGATGTTTACCTAGAGTAATTAGCATGGGAAGGTGATGGTGATAGCATCCGATATTTACGGACTGATCCAAGACGAGTGCAGGCGCAGTGGCTGGAGTTTATTTCAGAGCTGCCAGTGACACCAGTCTGATAGTATGCCGGACAAATGCAGTCCTTTCAGGCAGAGGTAGTAGAGATTTACCAGGTGGCTTTCTTGGAACCTATGTGCAGAGATTCCGTACAGCACATCTGCGTATACACTGACAGCCAAGTAGCGATTAAGGCGCTGGATGCTATGCTCATAAAATCAAAATTGGTTCAGTTATCCAAGAAATTGAATGCACAGCACAAAGTGACCTACACAGCACAAAGTGACCTTATCCTGGGTACCTGGACGTAGGGATATCCTAGGCAGCGAGATGGCTGATAAGATGGCCAAAAAGGGCTCTAAAATTGAAAGCTCCGCAGCGGTAGCTTATGTCAGGATTCCGATTGCAGCTTTAAAAGAAAAGATCTTGAGCGCCAATCAAAAGGCAAGCTTCATCCGTTGGATCAGCAGGGAAACCTGCCATACTGCGAAGCAATTGTGACCTGGACATGACAGGAGGAGGCCCTGAGAACTCCTTAATGGTAGTAGAACTGATACCAGGAATCTAGTAGGAGTTACATCTGGTCATGGGGCTATTAGTAAACTAGGAATAGCGGTGCAAGATTTCTGCAGGAACAGTAAGGATTCGGAGGAAATCGAATCCGTCCAACATCTACTTTGCGAGTGCCCCGCTCTGAGGAATAAAAGATGTAGGTTATTAGGTAGCTGCTTTGTTATATTGCATTTTGGGGCAGTTGCTATAGGTACTGTCTTCTCGGGTACGGTTCTATAATATCTACATATGTGTCGTGCCGTCCTGCTATATACTTAGAATAATGCTGCAATATGACCTTTTCTATTTCAGAAAACAAAACAAAAATAGATGCGGCGATAAAGGACTCCCTTCTTTTGCTTAAAGGATCAACGATGTGAATTTATTTGGCATCGAAAGTATAAATATTCGAGTTAAGCGAGAGGGAGACTGCTGGGCGGACCTTATAAATTTTTTTTTATTCTAAACTCTTACATTTTCTAGAGTTTAGTAGTAATCATCGCTATTCAAGAAGATTGAAATGTCACTGAAATATTAACCGGAATGCATTTTTGAGATATTTAAATATATATTAATTGTACTAGAAGTTGTAAATGGAACCGAGAGATTAGTCGCCAATGAACTGAAAATAGCCTTCCTTACATTTTGCCTTGCTGCGCCTAGTTTGGAAAATCGAGCTCTTTTGCATTTTAAGTCACCAGGATAAGCGCGATACTACTTCCCGGGTCTCCGTCGAAGAATCAATAAAGAAAATCTGTTTAAAAAGAAATATTTTAAAATGAGCGCCAACCTTCAGAATTCATTCTAGGTACTATTCGGAACGCCATCCAAATAAACGAATCGATAAATTATAGGCCAGTGCCCCTTTTGGTCGAATTTTGCCGAATAGGGACGAGCGTTAAAAGAAGAGGTCAGCGCTTCTCTCTGTACCTGGCAAGTCACGGACACGAACGGTTGCTCAGCTTTGGAAAAGTTTTAGCAGAAAAAAAAATTAGGAAAAGTTTTAGTAGTGAAGGAAAGTTAAAGATAAGAAAAGAACAAGAAAATAATTCCGCTTTGATTGGCGAAGGAACAAAAAAGAAAGCAAAGAAGACGATGATATTAAGAAACCAGGAGGAGACCTGGGAATAGCGGCAAAAAAAGGGAAGAATCAAGGAAGAAATAAAATATCTGCTGCTTGTTTGTTGAGCCGCCAATTTTTCAAACGTAGCAAGGCCAAAGCTAAGTACGCACTGAAGGAAACGTCTTCAATAACATGACGTCTATACATAGTGTCTGCAATGAGATAGTTAGCCATGGCCCACATAGGGGAGGATATTGGCACTTTTTACAGGCGGAAGTATTCGAGGGGGGGGGGGGGTGGAAAAATGCCGAAATGCCAAGCTTCGATCGGGAGTACGGGCAGCATACCAATACTACAGCAAACCGGCCATTTTGAAATTGCACAATTTCTGAAATTTCTCATCGGACGGCTGTACAGATACTTATTGTGATTTGAGGTGATAAAATAATAATTAAATAATCATTACGTGTTGTGAATTTGTGATACAGTTATTGTTTATATCAAAAAGTATGACTTAATTGAACACGCACACAACTAATTTCGGTAATCATATAAGGAACTACGCGATGGAACATTATTGTTTGGCACGTCTAAGCCAAATTCCGTCCTCCCCTAAAATGTTCTCGTCTGGGTTGGGCCTTACATAAAATGCACATACGCAAGAAAGAGAAACAATTTCTGGTTTGGCGACATCTATTAGTGAAGTAAATAAAAATCGTCCAATATGTAAAATAGTGAAGACGATTTTTTATTGTGTCTTGTTTGCGTGAATTATCAGTGTATTTTAAAGGAAACCACTACAGTCATGTCTTACATTTATATGAAGAAAGAGTGAGTCATCTTGTAGAATTAATTGCGAAGATACTCATAATAATGTGAACCCATTATTTATAGTCTTAGATAGTTCGGTTTTTCAAAATAAAATAAATTAAAACTTAAATTATTGAACGGAATTTCTGTAACTCAGGTCTTAAAGTGTAATTACAGTGAACGTTGCGCATTCATCGCTGTACGTTTTTGTTGTTATTAGCATAAAACAAAAACAGAATCATGGGAACGAAGGTATACCGATGCGTCTGCTGAGTTCATTGTAACTCTAATTTTAAATACACATCTGAAGCCTTTTCTTGAAAAATCATAATGTCTTAAAGACATTTATGAAGACAAATGTTTAGTGCAAACTTAGTCAACGCCATCTACTTTTGACAAAAAACACATCATAAGACAAAGCTAAGGCACGTCTTAAAGATAGAAGCGGACACGCCATATGCAATTTTTTTTTAGTGTGGGCAATACGTCTTTAATAGTTGTCCTTAAAACTTTATTGGTAAGTCTTTGGTAACACCGTCACTGGGTATCTTTTATTTTATTTTATATCTTAGAAATTAATTTGTTTAGTGGAATGATGTTCCGCTCGTGGTTTCATATATAGTTGAATTGATAGAATTGCGCTATCCATTATCTTGTGGTAGTGTTACGTGGATTGAACAGTCCAAAGTTGTAGTTTCAAGCAGATGAATCGCAATTCTTAATTCCTCACGTTATATGAATTTAGTGATCTCGTATAGGATTCAAGTTAACTGTAATTTTTTTATTATATCGTTTCACGGCTAGCGGTATTTTTCATGTACCAATACGAGTTTCGAGATTTCGCTCGCAATAAAAATCACGTGGTGCCCAATTAGAATCCGCGTTGCACCTGCACCACCTCCACTAAGCGCCTAAAAAGGAGGCGGAAGCCCGAGTTGCAAAAGTTAGTTGTAATAACTTATTTTCAAATCTTGGGAAACTGCAAAGGAAAGAGCTCAGGATGGCTCTAGGGTGGTTTCAAATGGTTATCCCACGAGCTCGGGGACCACAATGGACCCACTGGTGGTCTAAGTGAAGCAGGCTAGTTACTTCCAGCGGCACTTCTCTTACCTAACTTAACCTATTACTTTTAACAAGCTTCTTTTGATCGCTATAATTTCGCCTTTGATAGCTTTATGGTTTCTTCTACTAAGCTGCTTAATACAATGGGTCATATTGGCCTCCGTGCTTGATATCCTATTGATTCTAAGGGGTGTTGTGGTCTGAGTGCCATGCTCGGGCCGGAGATAACTCAATCTTTAAAACTGTTATCGATGTGGTATTTTTATATAAATTTATGTTTTTATTCTTCTCTGTCCACAACTGGTTGCCACAATAATTAAATGTTACAATATCCTATTGTATATATCTTCGAAGTGTTCGAGGATCGCCGATATTGCACCCAGGTACCCATGAAAGGCTGCAAAAAGCTTTTTATTCTTTTTGTTACTTTCTCACGACATGCGTTTAAAAATCGTACATGAGAAAATGCAGAAAAGTTTTGATGTAAGGTATATGTAAGAAGAAATATGATATGCAGTTGTGCGCCCGTCTTGAAATATTAACTTTAAGAATGAGAGAATAATTGTATGTATGTTCATGCAATTAGATTTGAAGAATTAGGTAAAGTATGTATGTACAGTGTAGATACGAAAAAGAAAAAGAAGAAGGCACTGTATGTAGGTAAGTATTTCATGTTTAATTGCATTTTATTATAATATGGGAGAATGGTTTTTAGCGAAGTTTAAATTAAATTGAAATGAATGAAATAATTTTTGGTTTTCAGGGTTATTTCTGTGATACGTCAATATATTGTATAGGACAATATATTGATGGTTTTGATTCGGGGCATGGGCACCTAAGTTACAACAGGGACATTTAGGTGTAAATTTGGAGATGACAGCTATTGGCAATATTTTGAAATTCCAAAAATTTCTGAATATGTCATTACAGAAAATATTTTTTTGTGCAGGTTTTATTATTATTATTATAGTGTTTAGTTCTTAGATTGCTTAAATGAAACTGAGCTTAACTGAGAAAAGAAAATATCACGTGGACTTCATGTAGAATCTTCGTGGAAATGACCCATAACGGAATATGAAAAAAGGATTAAGCTGCTTATGCGTAAAAGAAACACACACACAATAATCATAGCCATCACTTCTTTTTTACTTTTTTGTTATGCACGTAATGGCAAGGGGAAATAACGGTTAGTCTTATAGTCCACTCAGTAGGGACTAAATAGCGCTTTTGCCCCACAAAAGTTGGAGTAGTTGTGATTTTTAAAACGTTATTTAGTTTCTCTTTCATATGATCTATTACACCTATGTGCTAACTGTAGCCATTAAACAGTTATTAGATCATAAGCTATTCACGTCATACAGAAATTAGACGATATTTTTTTTACATGACGTGTTTTCAGGACGGACCGTAAATAATCATTATTACTGATTTTTCAAATGAAAAAAATCATGTACCAAACGGAGTTTCTTCGAACGGGAATAAGTTACATAGGAATATATTTTTATGCAGTTTCATTATGAGAAATAATTAAAAAAATGTGATTTTTAAAATTGAAATTATTCCATAATTATTTCTTTGGATTTTTATTATATTTATATCATGAAATAATAATTATTTTTGATCAGAAATAAAAATTATTTCATAATTATCTGATAATTTTTGAGTTAAGTAAATAAATAAAAACTATGTGCTGCTAATAAATTGAAAAATAAACCTTCAAATATTTGCTATTGGTTGGTAATTTACCAAAAATAAAAATTACGAAAATATTGTTAAAGTTTCTATTACTGCACTACACGTTGTTTAATTTAACAAAAAGTGTTTCTCTAACACAAAATGTAAGGAATTTAGTCTTCTTCTAACTTGCAACAGCCATTTTTGTACTAGGATCAACTGTTGAGGAATTATTTTGAAAAAAAAACAATTTTTTGTACCTTTAATCCAAGGCGGCGGACCGCGCAGACCATATTTCCACACGCCACCCTGTGGCGGGTTACATCCCGTAACCCAAAATGCACTCCAACAAAAAATTAATTACGGAAATCCGTGAAGCGTGATGATATTATACGTGATCATAAAAAAGACATCAGTTAAAAATTAAAATCTCAGAAAGGAACATTTTAAGACAATTAGGTATGAATTACGCAAACAAGAAAATTCACAAGTATTCCTGATCGTTAGTCACCAAAGGCGAATCTCCCCAGCATGCCAACGAATTAACTACATATGTCAATAAATTTATATGGCATACAAAGCTTTAAACATATTTAATTGTAATTGTAAAACCATAAAACCCACATTGCATAACATAATAAACTAAAAACAAAGAATTCTAAAGGAAAAACTCTCGCATTTTATCTCTTCTCGCTTTGCATTGTCAGGCTATAGACATGTAGCCAAGCAAGCCCAGTTCTAAGAATAATGTCTCAGAAAGAAGTGCATGTCGCTGGAGGAAAACAAGCATGAAATGAATGCAGACCTATTCCCATATTCTTGGGTCTCCTACTTATATCCAACTTCGCAAAGTATACATCACCACGACGAGGCGGCACAACCATTCATTATAAAATATGAAGTGACGAGTCCGCCCGCGGCCTTCCTAGCATTGCCCGAACCCGATGAAGTACCTACACATATCAATACATGTACACATATGCATGCAAAGCTTTGAGAATATTATAATATATATATTATTATAATTGCAATACAAAACTTTAAAAGAAAGAAATTTTTTCTATGTATAATAATTGTATAATTATAAGTCAATATGCTTAAAATGGCACAACTATGTCCATCTAGCGAGGTGAACCATCAATAAACTGGCATATCTATATACTTTATAATCAATGCCAACAGTGAGTTGGGCTCGCGCAATCGAGGCTCCGTACCAGCACTTTCAAGTTCATAACCTTTCCGGCTAGACTGGAAAAGGGGTGGATAATAAAAACAAATTTTGTGTTAAGGTACAAGAAACGGCCGCTAGAATTCACGAGTTCTGTTCTGACTATTTTTCTTTTTTTTATAAAACAAAAAAGATGGTGTTTCCGCCATGGTAATCCATATGGCAGGAGGTGATAGTACTCCCGTAATATAACCAAACAAAATTAAACGTCAGAGGGGGGCATTCAACCTTTTCGGAGTTACAGGGTGATTAAGAAAATATTCTAGTTTTTCTAAAAATACCCTGTATCTGAAAAAGTACATGATGGACGATCCCCTTCAGGAGCTCATTCTAAGAAGAGTTTCATGGCGACGACTGCTCAATCGGCCCCATACTCGTCTCCTCCCACGAGTTATGATGGTATAAACTAAACATTTTTTACTTTGTTTTTTATTTTGGCCTCTATTTTATAGACAAAACGGTAGTTAACATACTTTTTTTATAAATGCTGTAAAGCATAGACTTTGCTCTTTAATTTGACCTATTACACCTATGTCGTATCTGTAGCTATTCCGGTTATACCGAAATTAGAGTTTTTTTTTGAAAATTGCTAAGGGAACAAATTATCTTTGAGCATAGTTTAAGAGCTAGTCTTTAACGGCTACAGTTAGTACACTGGTATAATAGGGCTAATACATATTTGACAGTTTTTATTTTCATTCCAATAATTCGGTCCGAAGGGTATACAAGTATTTCCCACACCCGTTTCCTTCCATATTAGTTCAGTAGCTAAAAAGAAAAAGAATTTGGTTACATAATTTTATGTAATAAATCCAATAAAAAAAACCATTAAATCAAGAAAATTAAATTTAAAATTTTTTTTTTAAATTACATACATAAATGTTCATAAACAAATGAATTTTGAATATAAATTAATTCCTAAATGGAAAAAGTATATAATTTACTCACCACGAATATTTAATGGAATATTACTACATGGCGCTGTCACGACACATATACAAAAACGCAGCACCACATCCGGTCCTGAGAGACACTTATTACACTACTTACCTTGACTCAGTTTGAAGATACAGATGGAATGTCTTACTTGCCATGTCCCATCCCCACAATGACACTGAAGGCACTATTTTTGCAGTATCCCTTTAACAACCTGAAAGTAGCGGAGAAGCGGACCTGATCAGCCTTCCATACTAGACGGACTCCGAGAGAGAGGAAGAATTACAAATGGATACGTAGTTAACTATTCACTAACTCGGCTTGCGGTCAATGTGACTGATAACAATAAAAAGTGAATTGCTAAAGGTAGTGTCACAGGACTTACCGAGGACTGAAAGTCCGGGACCACAAAGGCGCTCGATATCTGAGAGCTCTACTAGGAATAAAAGATTCCGGATCAATAAGTTACAGTGAAAAGATAAAATCAAATTCCTTACTATTAATTGACGTAACTTCAGAGTCAACTAAACTTATCAAACAAAAATATTTCAAATTGCTATGTTAACTTTATCGAAAGGAGATATGTCAGATCTAAATATACAAAAAAAAAAAAACTTTAACGTAGCGCTTCTTATTATCAATTAAAATTTCAGAGTTGTCTAGACTAATATTGGTATACTAACTTATCAATCGGAAATATGTCAGATCAAATCCACATAAACAAACAATGAAAACTTGATGGTTATTTATTTACATTTCAGCACCATCGAGGCTTATATTATATCACATACGAACTTAGCAAAAAAGGTGTTTTAAATCAAATTATCAGTAGAGAAGATTCCAGGTGAAATGAGTGAAAACTACCTTGGTTATGAAAGCGTGCCTCCATGAACGCCTCCTGGAGGGTTTTGACGTTTCCGTAGTCCTGTAAATATATCACTAAAGTAGACTCGCCTGGGATTCCCTTTACGCTGGAAATTACTCAAGATTTATAAAGCTCTCAATGCCAACCTGTTTACATCTACACCTATATGTGATGCACTAATCTACCTATCACGCTTTTTCCGCACTTGTTCCGCAATATCAAATTATCTGCTGCTGGTATACTTGATTCCTATCGTATATTATTCCCTTGAGCGCAGGCCTTCTGAAAATTTTGATGGATGTTCTATGGCACCAATGTAATTGCCTCATAAATTGAGAATGATGTTCTGGTACTTCGATGATGCAGTATGTCAATGTTCTTTACACAGGGTAATTAAGCATCTCTTAGTAGAACGATTCAGGTAACTAGGACTCCTGTCATCCTGTAGAACTCTTTGTGACACCACTCATGTTCAGCTTCAAGACCTCCATGTAATTTGGTCTCGTACTTCTTACGACGTAAAGTCTTTTCAGTGGAGGTAAAATAAAAACAAAATGGACCCACAAAGTCTAACTACGGGTACCTTAGTTTTTTCTTGTAGGTTTCCTTGCGATTCGCTCCTTTTCCATGCGTCTGACGGTTTCTTACTTGCTAATTAGGAGCCGCATACCAATGCTACCTCGACCAGGTTTCTTCTATCTTCTCAGGTTTGCTTTCCTGATTAATTAGTGGTTTAACTAATTTAAACCCAAGCGTTCGAAAACGACCCGCTTCATGGAAAACCCAATCTGTCGAAATCGACCCATGCACTTTCTGTCGTATAAACGTTCAGTATGCTTTGTGGTACGGGGTAGTAAAATTGACTGTGTGGAAGTAAGCAATCATTGAGTTGTATTCGAGGTGGTAAGTACTACATTTATTTTTAAATCAGGAAGTATTTATTTGTTTTCGATTGAAAACGAATGCATGGATTTTGTTCAACTTTGAACCGCCATTTTGTCCCAAACGTTTTTCTTAAACAATTCTTTAACATTACTGGTTCGTTTTCGAGCCCTTGGAATATTAAGGTTATTAAATTTATAGCGGCGGAGATTTGAGCATGGCAGAAATTTTGCAAACCCTGGAAGATACTTTATTGGATATCGATGATATTTTTATATTACCTCCGGAAACTCGCAACTCTTTCCCAATTCTCGGATCCAATTGAATTCTTTCTGTTATTCATGTCAGAGCATATAATGATAGAACTGTGTGACTTTACCAATAGGTATGAATGAACAGAAAGCTGTCAGAGATTTACGTGAGCACCTGCCATTATGGCTTAATCTCATAGCAGTATTAATGCACGGATTAGGAGACAAGCGACAATCAATGCAGAATATATTTATATTCTGTCTCAGAAGTACCAGTTCATGTCAGTGCATGCTTGACATTGGACTTACTGCTCGAAGCGAGACCTACCTAAAATCTCTTCCGATCTTTGCGTCATGGCACCCGGTTGATTTAACGCAACTCCACGTCGAAAGCTAATCCTCTAAGTATACATCAATAAGCGACCATCCTTCAAATTCACGGACGCAGTATGCAGTTATAACAAAAGCACAAACTACTCTGTTTAGAGAAAAATGTTCGCCTAAGTCATGCAGACTCAGACAATCTCTTTCTGCCCCCATATGGGCTACCACAACCAGTACGACGCTCCCACAAGGGGACCTTCTCCATGTTGAGGCGAATATTGCTACTAAGAGCAGCGCTCGTCAACCACGTAGTACCAAGTTAGCAATGTCGGCTACCCAATTGGTATGGCTTCGTATAACATGATCATGCGATCATGAGTACTCCCAGTGAATCTTACATACAGATCCTTAAACGCTACTGGTACCTCCGTTCGGGCTTAATCATATTAGCACTTATAAATAAGTGACAGCAGTGGACCACGAGATGGTTATGATGAGCCCTAAAAAAATGTCCGAAACGCATCTATAAAAGGAAGGAACAAACTATACTCGTCGTTTAGTTGGTTAACGCAGCAACACACTTAGAACCTCACATATTTGTTAAAATGTTCAGTAATACAAAAAAAAAAACCAGCGTTGAAATCAATCAACGGTTTAATCGTTGCCCAAATTTTAATAAAGGAACTTATACGAATTAGTTGAATTTGAATAAAATTTGGTTCAATTAAATATCTACAATAAAAAAAATTGAATTATAGAATTTTGGTGTATATTAAGTAAAGTTTAAGAATTTGGACAAATTTACAAAAGTTTTTTTTTATTTTAAAGCGTGATTAAAATCAGTTTTTGCAAACGGAAATTTACATCTTCTTAGTTAATATCCCAAAGATTTTTTCCTTTTCAGATTGGATAAAAGAAGCTTTGTTTTATGGATTACAGTATAATTTTCACCAATCATACCCATGTATATGTTCTATTTCAATATAAAGGTACCTCCTAAAGTACCTACGCCTTAAACAACTAAGGCTAAATAAATGGCTATCTGTGAACACGATTAACACTGATGTAATAGACTCCTAAGCTTAATTACCCATGAAAATAGCTAAACCTAAAGAGAATACGATACCTTTAAAAGAGTGGCGGAGAGGGGCTTGCTGGTGGTGTAAACTATACCATAACAAGGATTATCAACGAAGTACTATGTTCAAAAACCTGTAAAACCTTCGAACTCAGCTTTATTTCAACATTTCTTTTATTTTACAACACCTTTTTTAAAGATTTCTTATAGTTAGTCGAATACTTGTTAAAATTTTAATTAAATGCTGGGCAAGAAAGAGCAGGTGTCCGTATCTATGTACCTACATAAGTATGTTTTACACGCCACTAAAACTAAATTAAAGTTTTTTTTTAACTTTTGCAGAACAATAATCAGGTGAAGGTGAAGGTCATGTTCGTGGCAAATTAGTGACAAACTAAAGCTTTATAAAAACAAACAAACATGATCCAGAATTCAGTAGTCCAGGAATTCGATTAATTTTTACACCTGTTTCATAATGAAGTTGACAGTGTGACTAGTGATGGGTATAGGTGGATGTATAGATGTTGGTATCTATGGCTTCGCAAATATCCTCATCCACCAAAGCAAACAAGACTAAAATAGATGCTCTGTTGGTGAAATTTTTAGGACGGGTGGTGAATTCTATTTTCAAGTCCTAAGAGCTTCTGAACTTCGACAACTTACAGCAAAGATACTAAAACGAGAAATTTTCCATTTTCCCTGTCTTCAGAGTATGTATGAATGTGTGTATGTAACTTGTAAATTCTGGACTCTATCACTCTTCTTTATGTGTTCTTTTGCTCAGGGCTCCTTTTAAGACCTTTTCTCTGCTCCTAATTAATTTTTCACAGCAAAGGAGCTATAGGTAGTAAAGGTAAAAAGGAGCTTATGCTCTGTTCGTTCGTTGGTTCATTCAAAGGAAACTTTCTTCGTCTCCATTTATGAAATATTTTACGAGAGTACCCTCTATAGTCTGCTGTAATTTTTGTGCAAGGTTGCTTCTAGCTTCCCTTCCCCTTTTAGGGTTTATATTGCACCCTCCTTCCGATCCATCCTTTCTGGAATTATTCATCCGCGTCTTTTCATAATATCTAATCGGATGAAAAAAGGCATTCATAATGTGGAAATTAGTCTTCAGTTCATCCCTGTCTAACGCATAATATTGTGTATTCACTTATCCGCAGCCTGAAATGACATAATCTCTTTTCTGGAAATCTCCAGCAGAGATTTAATTGCAAGGACCACAATCGGAGGCCTCTTCAAACAAGATGGCATCGATTCGCGTTTTATGAAATAAAAAAAAGATGGAAAAAATCATTCCATAAATTGACTTCATTAGTGCCTATTATGGGTAACTAGGGAAAATTCGATTATTCTGAACCGAATAAAGAAAAAAAATTTGTTTAAAGATATTAAGCCTCCTTCACATTTTCTTCGTCTGAATTAGCATTCGAGATCGCTTTTGTGTAGCTCAGGAGTTGACTGAATATAAAAAAAAAAATAAAATTTAACGTAAAGATTTCATCCAATTAATTCGAAGATAAATGTTGATATCTCATAACAGAGACATGCTCAGAGATATTTGAAAGGAAAGGTTTGCTTTAGCTGCGAACAGTCAGCCATTGTCCCCAGGATATCTGACAGTATATAAAGGATTATCAAAATTTAAATTGGTTTAGTTCGCATAATTGGATCTTGTCTTATAAGAAAGTTTTCCTTTGATCTGACTTAATAGGATATTTTCAAGTAGATAAGTAGACATAATCGCAAATAGATTAGTCTAAAGTAAATACATATATAATTGAAGAACTAAGCGCAGCAATAAATTTACAAGAAATACAGAAATTTATTTATTCATCAGAGGTAAAACAAACTTTGGATAATCAACAACTCTCTACACCTTCTCCAATTCTTTCTTTCGCTTTCTCTGTCTGATGCAGGTTCTGATTTGTTGACTATTTTTATATGAGAAGTAATTTTTCATTGGACGCGAAGGTTGGAAAAATTCGATGTAAGTTAGGATGAAAAAGTCATTATACGGCCGTATAAAATTCTAAATTCTACTGTACGGTCAGTTTTCGCGTGTGCTGATACTCCTAGATTTCTTGTTGAAATAGAGGCCACTCAGGATGCCCTGAGTGGTCTAGAGGTCAAATCAAAACCTATATTCGCAGGTGTATTGAGACTCAATACTCAAGAACCGTCTAATACATGCAGAACTTGGAAAAAGTAAAGTTACCCAGTGTGTATCGAGAGGTAATTCACGGGGTGGGGTATTTTAATTTCGACTTTGGTTATTAGTGGTCAATAGAATTCTCATATCTTTACAAAGGGAGGGAATAAAAGCGGTAGTATAAGGAAACGATTTAGTCATCCTTGTCTCGGTAGAACCCTTATCTATGATCAGTGAGCTAACCGAAAGAAGACTGCGAAAGCTTCCTAACTGAGCTGTAAGCTGTTCCCTGGGATTTAATCTCATAATGAGAAGAGTTATTTCGACTTTTTTCTCCCAAAACTGGGTAACATATAATTCGATTTTAAAACTGAAGCCAAATACCTAAGAGTGACACTAAATTGAACTGGAGAATAAATTTGAATGAGGCCATTCTGCTATATGCTTGCAAGAAAATTTTTCTTAGGAAATGGAGTATCCATCCTTGTATTTTGCACTGGATGTACCTATACACTGCTATTGTAAGATTTCAACCAGCTCTAGAAAAATAACGAGTCACTTGATTATATGAGGTGTCTGAACAACACTAAAGGCAGCAATGGAGATTAGGCTCCGTCTCCTGCCCCTTTGACATTCATGGGAAATGTATTCCTGCAATGAGCACTGATATTAAGAGGAGTTAGGAGTTAGGGGTCGGCAAAATAATACTCTATAATAATCGGCATGGTCAATAAGACCACTGTTATATCTAACGACTGTTATTTTAATAAATATGGCAACGCTCTTAATGGAATCCTTTAAAAAACGAAGCGATTTTTAATATCCAAATCCATTTCTGAATTTTTATATTTTCTAACACGTTACCGCAATACATATCAAAACATATGTGTAAACTATGCTTGATGAAATCACTTTCTCTACTGCTGATGAGAACATTGTAAATACTGAGCAGCAATTTCTAAAAAGCACTCAGCCACATCGAGCAAACATCAGAGAAAAAATAAGAAAATAATGACAGCACATTAAGTCAATAACAAGGAAGTGTTGTATGTACAAGCTTTTCAAAAAAATATTTCAGAAGTGTTTCGTAAATATTCCTGATGGGCCGTAGTGTGTTGATGTAGAAGGAATTGTTTATGTTGAAAAGTCATGCTTTCTTCGATTCTTTTTTAAATTTATATTTTAAAATTCTTAAGTGCGTAATGTGTCTGTAAGATAAATTTTGTGTGTGCATCATAAAATGGTTCCCTTGGAGGGGTCTTTTAGTTAAATTAAAAACAAACTTAAAAATTTATATCTCTATCCTCGTGTCCTATTTAAAGATGAATATTGCACGAAGAAATTCACTCATAAGTAAATACAAAGAGTGGGTGCTATGAGAAAATACTTGTCAGATTAATGGATCCATCCATTATGTTGATTTAGATACAAATAGCAGGATAGAATGAATATTACTCATCATGACGTAAACAATGTTAGGGAAGATTTCATCTATAAAAAGGTGTGCACTTGTAATTGCAGGCCATTGCAGGCCATTCTGATAATTGGAGTTCAACTCTGACAGCCAAGATAGTAGCTCGTCGAACAAACAACGGTAAAAATCCTGATGTGGATGTGATTTTGTATATGTAAGCGAGTGAGACAATTTAAGTGAATAGTGATTATATTGATTATAAATATATGTTCGGCAGGTGTTGATTAAAACCAATAAGTCTGATTATATACACAAAATATGCTTTTATAAAAAATCCCCGAATAAAAGCACAAATAATCGAATTTTTGCTAGTAAGCGATAACCGACTACAAGCACAATAAATGCTATTATAAAAATTTCGCGATTTAAGATATAACAAACGAACTATTTCTTATAGAGTAGCTGCTTATACCTAAATTTGAAAAAAAACATAAATTTGCCAAGAAATACTTTTATTCAAGAACAATGTATATACAGGGTATCCAAGGAATAATATCAAGCGGATGTCTGAAGGTAGAGTACCCTCAGGGGTACCCGAATAACCCCATGTATGTTCTGCGATTTTTTGTAGTTTACGAGTTATGATTTTTCCAAACTACTAATTCGAATACATTTTTGGTCTAGTGACTTCAATAATTGAGACAAATTACTGATTTTTTTAAATATAGTTGAGTGTTAGGCCCACCCAATGCAAACAAATTTGATTCCGTAGCTCATACCATTGCGCCAAAAGATATTTTGAAATTCCATCAAGTTCAAAATAATTAAATAAGCAGAAATATTTGAGGGCAGTTTAATAAAAACTGTCACAACGTTTACACTCAAAAGTGATTTTAAAAACTTCCCCATTTCATTGGCTATTTACCGTGTAAATTCTATTTAGATATCTCTTTGGCATCATAGCTAAAATTCTATTCAAAACGTACTAAGTCTTATATATGTATATTCGAACTGAGGTCCTAAATTTTTCGCACCTTAGATTAACTCTAACTTGGTAGGGTTATGTCCGATCGGAAAACGGGATTCATTGTTCACCTCAGCTCATTATAAACTGCAATTCGCAGAAGATTTTTTTCTCTGGCTACTTCATACCTAAATGATGCCAAATGAAATGAAGTTTTTAAAATATGTTGGGGGGGGGGGGAGAAAACACTAAAGCTTTTTTTCAATCGGCCTCAAAGATTTTGGCACATTTTATTATTTTGAATTTTATGTAATTTAGAAATTTCTTTTGGCGCAATGGTATAGCTATGGAATCAAATCTTTTTGCATTGGGTGGGCCTAACACTCAACTATATTGGAAAAAAATCAGCAATTTGTCTGAATTATTCAAGTCACTATGACCAAAAATGTCTTCAAATTAGTAGTTTGGTAAAAAATCACGAAAAAAATCATAGCTCGTGAGCTACAAAAATCGTAGAGCATACATGGGATGATTCGGGTACCGGTGGGGATGCTCTACCACTGAACTTCCGCTTGACACTATTTCCTGGGACACCATGTATATGACCAAATATACCTATACACCATTAGATTCACTTAAATTAATTAGAAATCTCTTTTTGTGCCTTGGACTTTATGGACATTTCTATAAATTATTCTTTGAGTAAATTTAGGTTTTTTAATTCAAGACCATTTGCAAGTAAATATTTGTGCACAACGTCCAGCGCATTTCTTCATCACTGCCTGGAAGATTTGCTTCAAGGATCATCTGCTATCTCTTTGTCTGTTTGTTAATTTTCCAAAACATTCCAAGTTGTCATCAGATTTTAGCTACTCATTAAACTTCTCTTCTTCTATACGCAATTCTAAAACCTTTGAAAATCGTAATTTGAGAGCAGTTCATACAATACATGACTCACGGCTTCTCAGTCTACTTCGACTTAGCCCAAATGGTAAATTCATTTGGCAAGATTAAATTGTAATTCGATTTCACCTGGGACTTCGACTGAAACTGAACTCTGCTCAAAGCCATAGCCCACACAGGGGAGGATATTGGCACTTTTTACCGACGAAAAGTATTCGGGGGGAGGAAAAATGCCGAAATGCCAAGCTTCGATCGGGAGTACGGGCAGCATACCAATGCTACAGCAAGCCGGCCATTTTGAAATTGTGAAATTTCTGAAATTTCTCATCGGATGGCTGTACAGATGTTTATTTGCGATTTTCCGGTGATAATATAATAATTAAATAATCATTACGTGTTATGAATTTGTGATACAGTTATTGTTTATATCAAAAACTATGACTTAATTGAACACGCATACAATTAATTTCGGTAATCATATAAGGAACTACGCGAAGGAACATTATTGTTTGGCACATCTAAGCCAAATTCCTTCCTTCCCTAAAAAGCTCTCGTCTGGGTTGACCCAAAGTGCAAAGTTGGTGTCGACTGCGGCCAACTTCAGTTCAGAAATATCCACGTTAAGGAAAAAGTGTGGAAGGAAATCGGCAAAGTCGATATCGTAATTGATTATTTTCTAAGTCGATATCGTAATTTAATTACAAATTTCACCTTAGCATCAACTTCGAACAAATTTTCACGAAGTCAAACAATTGGAGGGAGCTCCGGGCCCAATTTTCATTTTAAAAAATTTATAAAGAATATAAAAATTTAATTTTCTAAAACATCTTTCACTGCAATAAGTTTATATCACTAACTTTCCATAAATTGTAAGAAATAATCATGGAAAAATATTGTCAAATTAAAAAGTTGTAACAGAAAATGTTGAAAGAATTCTCCTGAAAGTGCAAACCAACTTAAAAAGAAACTATTGTCGATTTGAACGACCTCTAAACACTAATGAGTTGCACTGAAATTTTGCATAGAAATTTAGCATTACATTAGCCAACATATTCTGAAGCATTCAGATATTTTAATACTTTTGCAAATCCATACATTTTTGGGCCACCTTAATATACGAATGCGCTGAACAGAAAAATTCATCCTGACTGTTACAATATGCGGGGAAATTTACATTGAAAATAGAAAATTTAAGATGCGTTCTTAAAGGTTATATAGGGTATTGTTAATAGGCCGGGTTGCTATTAACAGAGTAAAAGTATTAGAAATTACTATGAAAATGTTGCGGGCTTCGGCAATATATGATAATAAAAGGGCTTTGATAATAACCGGGTTGTTATTATCCGGGGATTACTTAAATCAAATTGCAGTTGATATTATCATTGTCGAAAGGGGTCTTCTCTTCTTCATGGCAAGCAGCATTTTTGTTTTCATTTACCATACCAGCACGTGTTGCTATAAAGTTATTGTTGCTATGCACTTTTGTTCGCTGATGTCGCTGATGTCTGCGATACACCGACACATTAAAAGGCCTTCACGGGCCTGCTACAGCCATGCAGTAAGTGCTCACTCTCACTTGTTTTGTACACTCATCATGGAAAAAGAACTAAGATTTCATTAAGATTTCATCTTAAACAGGTCCTAAAGCCTAAAATTATCGCTTCCACAGAAAAATGAAGTTAAAACAAATTGCAGCCAAACATGTTTTCTTTCTAATGGTTGTACAAAAAAATAGCTTCTAAATCAAATTTGTGGAAATTATAGCGTTTGAACAAAATACAAGCTACTTTTATATGAAAAACTGCTACCCGGCACTCTCTTTTTCAGTCTTTGTTCATGGCTTGTATATTCTGGGGGTTACGCTAGTACCGTAAGTTCACAGATGCACTGGCAATTCTTGTGATCATGCACCTCTGCTACTCATTGGTGTTGTGCGCAAGCTAGGGCTATATAAACCACAAGCCGGCTCGTCTCGATCTCTTTCTTTTGCACTTGGCATCGCTTGTGGTAGCCTGGCTAGATAGGGACTAACAGTTTATATCGGTTTTCGACTGAACAAAATACTTTAAGCCGGGTCTTGACTGACTTAAGGAATATTATTTTGGGCGTTGAATGAAATAATAATTTACTAATATACGCTTCATTTCGGCTGTTGACTGAAATCATGCATGTTGTATTTCGCGAGGAAAAATTAGGATATGAATGGAAATAACGTAGTAAAAACCTTTTTTTTATTGTAGGAATAACTTTGCCTTGAATACAATAATCTAATATATACTGACAAACTATTTTTACAATTTTAATAAACTATAGGAAATCATCTCTTTTGGGATTTTTTCGAGGTGCGCGCGCTTTTGCAAAACAAAAATGCTTATCCAGCACTATTTGGGGAGAAAAAAAACATTCACTGTTGAGTGTGTGAAATCGGCAACTGCAGAGTCTTATGTTACAGTCTAGCTGCAATGAAAAATATTCGTGTGGGCAAAAAATTGGAATATGAGCTTTAGTCACGTTGATTGAAAGTGTGTCTAAAGAATGGCTAGCGTAAACAAGATGTATGGGAGTGCATACGAAAATATTTATTTGTGTGATATGTTTTCAATTTCAAATATTATTAAAATATTGAAATTGTTGGCAATCGTCCAATTCACAACAAGCGTCTTGCCTCGGGCCTTGACTGAACTCAAGCTAACACTAAGCCGGGTGTTGATTGACTTAGGGAACTGTTCAGGATTCATAAGAATCCTGATATTATAAGATTAGCAATATTAGCGAAATAGCATGTCAACTATACATAACAAATAACTGTCCACGGGCAGTACATTGCATTCACGTATGGTAATATTTTTTGTCCACCTGAGATAGCCAGAAACAACTGTACATGGGTAGTACACTGCATTTGTCATGGTAAGTTGAAAACGAATATATATACAGGGTGATTCAGATCAAGATACCTTCCTGTATACCACGCGATTCCTTGAGGTAAGATGATCAAAAAATTGTTCCACATACCCCCCCCCCCCCCAAACCTTCCTTCAGGAGTTGTGGCCAGTATTCGTGAGAATAAATGAGTATAACTTTTGCCCCACGCTATAGATTTTGGTTAATGTTGGCTTATTACATAGCCAAGAATAGTAGCAGTCGAAAAGTGTATTACTCTGTATATTTTAATTAAGCATCTTTAAATTATTCTCAAATATTTCCAAAATATTAATTTTTTTACACACAAAAGTTTTTGAAATAAATAACGGGTTTTATGAAATTTGTATACCGGAAGGTATCTTGATCAGAATCACCCTGTACAAAAAAAAATTTGAGTTGACAACAAATTTTTGGATTGAATAGAATTTACAAACAAGTTTTTTTTTTGTTGCATTTCAAAAAATAGAAAACGAAGTGCAGCAGCTGCTATGCCAGTTTACCATGCGCCTTTGAATGGCGTCCTTTGGTGCCATGAGCAACCCATGGTTATATAAATCAGAATCGGATTTGACTCGTGCTCTTTTTTAGTTTGGCAGTGCAGATATCAAGGTGGTAATCTATTTCCTAGTGTTCTTTCTAAGTCTTTTAAATTTTTTTAACAAATTAGATACTTTATTTAATTCACAGCTACAATAAATATTTTTATTCTGCGTTTCGACTAGATTAAGGATTTTATTTTGAGTACCGATTAAATTAAAGATTCTAATGGTGGGTATGACCGAATAAGAAATTGCTAACATAAATCACTTTATTAGGGGTCTCGACTGTAATAAAGATTCTTATTGCAGGTAACGAACGAATAAGAAACTACTCACACAAAGATTCTTATTGTTGGTATCGACCGAATAAGAAATTACTAACATAAAACAGCTTATTACGGGACTCGACCGAAGATAAAAATTAATAACAAAAACTGTATTCTGGGTAGCGACTGGAATAAAGAATAGTCCAATTCCAAACCTCAATAAAATAGAGAACCAACTTGATCAAGTGCCTAATACTGAGCTGGTGAGTACATTGTCAGATACAACAAAATTTTCAAATAAAAAATTGATTTAATCTTAATTATTCTTTTACATATATTCAATATTGAATTTAGCTCTATTCATATATATAAATTTAAATTATAATTGTGGTTATGAAATAATATTACCAGGCACATATATATTATATATTAATTAAAAATTATAGCATTTATTGAATTTCAAAATCTAATGTAAGTGCGAGTTACAGTACAGTGAACTTGGTGAACCGGAGAACAAAGCCACGAAATAAGTAAAAAAGATAAATAGATAAATAAATAAATATGCATACATAAAATCTAAAACCAAGTCTATAACACTGACTAGGTGAAGTGAGTCTGGTAAGTAATAAGCAGTTTCCTGAATGTGGCGAATGAGCCCGCCCTCTGCAGATCATTGGGTAAAACGTTTCAAAGTCTAATGGCCTGAACAATGTAAGATCCTTCAAACACAGTGGTATAATATTTGGGCAGTCGAAATTTATATCCCCTATTGGAATTCAAAGGATGAATCATATTGCGCAAATAAGAAGGTTGAGAAGAAAAAGCCAGGAACATTAAAATTCGTCGCTAAAAGTAAGTCTTCAGCGAGCATCCTAGCAACGTAAAACTAAGATGAGAGACATGATCATAGCTTCGTAGCCCAAAGATAAACCTAATGCATTCATTAAATGCTACATTTAATTTTCTAATGCATCAAGAATCAAACTTAGAAAACACAACACAACCTTGAGTAAAATATGGCAAGATCAGTGATTTGACTAGATGGCAACGTAACTTGGGAGAAAGAATTCTAGCCGATAACCAAAGACGACGCAAGGTAGAATAGATTTTAGAAAGAGTTAAGTCGACATGGTCGCAGCATTTCATGTTAGAGTTTAAAATAACGTCCATATTACGGATTTTTGATTCAAATGGGAAATGCTAGGCCATTTATTTTTATTGATGGTAACGACAAAGTATCAAGTGGACCATGAGAGAAGGCAATGTACTGAGACTTGGCAGGATTTAGACTGAGATTACTGTTTAAAGCCCATTTACATATTTCACTCAAGTTATCATTAACGCGGGCCACACAGTCTTCGATGAGTCCGATGATAGGACGAGAAAGATAAATTTGGTCTGAAGTCGGAGGGAATACAGCGGTAGGTTTTTTAGGTATAGGGACCACGTTAGGAATTTACTTATAACTTATATACATAATCTGATCTTAATATAATTAGCGAGAAATTCTAAAAAATTAATATGACAGTTTATTGAAAGTTAAAAGGAGGAAGTGGATAGTGCTTTCTGTTATAAGGAAATAGACCACTGATCTTAATCCACAATTATCAGTGTATTCATTTCAGTCTTCACTAGATTCAAATTTGTGTGTACGTTCTAACTACGGGCAGTACAATATATGTACACCACAAAGACACTAATTAATCAGTAAGTGAAGCGAAACTTTAATCTGCCGATAGATTAGATTTTATCTAGGGTATAAAAAGACTCGAATGAAGTGAACAATTAAAAACAATAATAAGTAAGTGTAAAACAAATATTCAAGTGAAAATGGCTATCGAAGTGCATATTTTTAGTGGAGTGAAAGCCATCGTCAGGGAAATTTTTGCATCTGGTATATAGGAAATATATCAGATGAAATGCTAGAGCCCCTTGCAAAAGAAATCTTGCAAGGAAGAAATCAAGCGTCATCGGAAATGAATGGCCATTCAACTTTAGGAAGTTCAACCGACAAACTGTCCTGAGAGGAGATGTCTGAGGGCGGAACGGAAATGAGTACAGACCAGAGCGAGTACCAGCTGATAGAGAGCAAGAGGCGAGCGCGGAAAGACCCACCCAAAATCGGGGAAGCAACGAAAAAAGTTACGGCGCTGACAAACGGACAACTGACATGTTATCCAGTCAAAGGCAAATCCATTAGAAGGATTGAACTGCAAATATTTGGTGGATAAAACTAAATAAACACGGAGTTTAACTCTTGACTAACTATTTATTATATTCAATTTCGGATGATTTTCGTTGATGCGTGGTCAAGGGAATACAAACTTGTAACAATTTATTGCTTGCAGTTATAACTTTCTTATTTCAGACAGAGCGATACAGTATACTTAATATACTTAATACTTTATTCAAAATATAGAGCACAGGTGAGTACAAAGCTCGTTAACATATGCAAAATCCAAATAATAAATTCCAGTTAAAGAAGTGTGAGAATGGTAAATAATAGAGATAAAATAAAACATTACGAGAAAAGAAAGAAAGTTACAATATAAGAGAAAAGAAATAAAAAGAGATAAATTACAGTTTTTTATAAGGTGACAAATATTTAAGGAAGTAAGGCAGGGAAAATAAATTAAAAATCAAAATACTAAAACACTTATGTCAATAAAGGAGGTTTTCTTCATGTATATGTGGCTAATTATACCTACATATTAATAAAATGGGCCAATAACATCCTCGTGAAATTGCCACAGATCGCAGACGTCGAATCTCAATTGGCAGGGCATTCCATACCTGCCTGCCGTAGACGAAAAAGCATTTTGTGCTAAAATTTATTCGATTCCATGGTATCAAAAGACCACTTACACAATTGGAAGACAAAGTTCTTATACAATTAGCTAAGCAATTAGGACTTAACTTATTTATGATTCTAAACATCATCAATGCAATTCGGAATTTAAGATAATTATTAAAAGTGCAGCCAAGAATACTCCTTGAAAATTCTGAGACATGGTTAAAGCTTCGTAGTCCATAGATATATCTGGCGCATGAACTATAGGCTATATTGAGCTTAACACGACTAATACTAATAAACGCAAGTGTATGTGTTAAGTCCCAATGTAGGCTTAGCATACAAAAAAGGGGCATGTGCCGGTTTTTGAAATGATAAGACAGGTTGAACTTTCAAAAATGACACGAAATTCAATTTTATTATCACAAATTTTCGTATAAACTAAATAATTCAGGCACTAAAAATAATTCAACTCTACTCTAGTTTATCTAGTTTATCAATTCAAATCAAATTCACTAGTAATACAAAAAATATATCTATTTCAACTTATTTTAATTATTACACCTCCACTGGTGTTTTCATTCAGTAATTTGTGGATCAGAAGAAAAACAATAATTATTAATCAAATTAATAAAAGGTGAGGTTGTGGTGCTCAGACGAATTGTAGCTGGATTCAAAGACTCCCGGAATCGGGTGCTGAAATATTATTAATTTTGTATAAAATGTTAGTAAAAATGGGAGTCAGAAATACTTCCCTTGGTTTTTGTTAATCAAGACTTAATATGGTTTCAGAGCTACCGATCTGTCGTGTGGCATGGTCACATCGCAAGTGATTTGCTACTTCCAGTAGCTCGCTATTTATAGGTAGAAACACAATAGGAATTGTGTCTGCCATTGGCGTTGCCATGACGCCCGCGTCGTTTGTGAGATTTCATACATTTAGTCACCAATTGACGTCATCATAGTCTAATGAGAATAATTTTCTCTGTGCTATGAGCTGCCATTTTGGAAATGTCATACGACTTGGTGGCAGCTGTTAGTTGGAGGTAAGTTGTTATGATTTGAATATTTATTTATAATTAATTTTTTGTTTTCCTTTCTTTTTCAGAAAAATATGAAATGGTGAATTTCAGCGTTGGAATGTCGGTACGTTGCGCGTAAGTTTAGCCTTTGGTTAAAGTCCCAGATCGTGAAATGATCTGAGACTTTACCATTTATTTACATTTGCTTTTATGTTTATCTTGTTTTTAGGTAATTGCAATGATTTTAGTCCACAATGTTTGGTGAGGCCATTTCATCGGGGAATTAATTACATGTATTTTTATCGTGGGACGTTATTGTATTTGTGAGTTTTTAGTTTATAAGTTTGTAGTTTATATGTTTTATGTTTCGTGACGGAACAATACAATTCAAATGTAGAACAGTATTGTAATGTGTCTAAGTATTCCATCATATGGAACTTCAATATAACTATAATTAAATCAAAAATTTCTTCAACATCTTTTCCGGCCAAGATTGAACAGTTATACATTCGACTTAATTTTCAGTGGATAGAGCATAGGCCTTCGCAACGTTTTGCTTTTCGGAGGAATTAGTTCACAAGCACGAACTCGACCATCTCTACCAGGAAATACGTTGATGATTCTAGCTAACTTCCAAAGGAACCTTGAGATGTTTTTTTCTGAAATTAATACTACATCGTTAACAGTTAAGTTTGAAGTGTTACCGGAAAGAATTTGATGAGCAGATTTCAGCTGACATCAGAAGCCCATGGTTTCCAGAACATGTTCAGGACTCTTTGACGATGTTTCCAGATGTTAATGATTTCGTGTCTGGTTAGTTTGGCAGATTGTTCAGCATTGCGAAATGGAGTTACTGCGTTTCCAATTAGGAAATCGAAAGGAAAAAGTGGCTTTAGTGGCTCATCAGAGACATATGTGAGCGGTCTTAAGTTTATGACAGCTTCTACCTCTATTAGAATTATCTGGAGCTTTTCATAGTTTAAATTTGTTCGTACAATGGTCTTGAGGGAATTTTTGTTGTCTTTATTAATCATTCCCACCATCCTCCCCACCATTTTGATTTTTCGACTATGAATTTCCACGTTATCCCGTGATGACTAGCGAAGGATGATATTTCGATGATATTGATTTGCTTGTAGAGCTGCTGGATCTCATAGTCGAGTCTTTTAAAAATTTTAGCGTTGTCCGCATAAATAGTTCTCGGAAATCCTCTCCTTGCAGTGAATTGTCGAATTGCGTTGATGAAGCACTCGGTGGACAAAGAAGGAAAAAGTTTGATATGTACAGCACGAATGACTGCATAAGTAAAAAACATTAGATACGCTTTCTGTAGTCTAGAGCTTTCCTGGTATGTACGAACATTGCCCACGCGAAATCAACCCCAGTCGTTTCAAATACACGCGCTGAATTCAAAGAGTATTTTGCATATAATACACTTATTAATTATTGACTTCAGAATCTGCCGGGCCCTTAAAATTCAATACTTTTTTCTTACAAACGCTAATGCTACTTTTTGTTTTATTTTTTATTCCCGGATGGGAATCGAGCCCACAGTTGCTAGAATGGGTCAAAGATGCAGAATAGAAGAATTTTAAGAATTCTTATTTTTAACGATTTTAAATAAAATCATAAATACAAGAGGAAAAAACAACCGCCTCGTCCGGGTTTTGAAACCGGGATCTTCCACTTGCCGGGCGACTGCTCTTACCACTGAACTAACCAAACAGATGATTTTCCCTCTTGTATTTCTTAATTTGTAACTAGCCTACTAAGCCACGTGGCTTAGTCGTTAAACCGTTAAAAATAAAACTTCTTGAAATTCTTCTATTCTCCGTTAGTGCTACATTGATTCCTCCGCGAAGCGTTTCAGTGTGTGCATATCTGACGTATAGAAGACTTAGATAGGATTCCTTCGGCAAAATGTAGGTACTCAATCACCATTTTTCCCCTTTGATACTAGTCAGTTGGTTTGTTTTTGCCCTTCAAGTATTTTCATTTAAAATTAAAATTGCCATATTCCTTCTTTTTCGAATACAAAAATTTAAGATTAAGCAAAAACTAGCTCATAATTAACTGATAAATCCTGAGTGAATCAAAACTATTTTGATAGCATTTTATCTAAGGTGGGGTGGAAGACGACGTTGTTCTGTATACCCCTATTTTTTTTTCTTCTTACAAACCATTAAATTCTCGAATACAAAATTTTTAAATTTGGCAAAGAATTAGCACATAGGTTAGGTTAGGTTAGAGTGGCGGCCATCGTAAGAAGGTGTGCGTTCAGCCACAGTTAGACCATCTATGGTCTATTGTGATGCCACTATATTGGAACCCTGCCTGGAAATGATATATTAAGAGCTAGGCGGTGCGATGAAACCAGCCACTAATGAGCCTTACTAGGTCCCCCAACTCTTTGTCTGCTAATTAACCCAGTTCACAGAAAAAGTAACTACCAAGCGTATTCCTGCTACGCTTAGCGAGGTTAGGAAATTCACACAGTAGGTGGTTAACGCTCTTAACCTCTTCCTCGTCCATACAGCTTCTGCAGAAGTCATTAAATGGAGCTTGCATGCACTCTGCATGTTTTCCGAAGAGGCTTTGTCCCGTAATAACTGCGGTAAGATTACGCACATCATTACGGTTCTTCTTCAGCAGAGATTCAGTCTTCACAGGACACATCTCTGGCCAGAGATGTCTTGAAATCAATCACACATGAGGTCAGTTCTCCCCATCTGCGATTTGTCAGCTCGCAGGCCAGTACATCTAGAATCCTCTTCAGTGATTCTAGGGGCCGACCTATGGGTTCGGTAGCACATAATTAGCACATAAATTCTGTGTGAATCAAAGCTTTGCTCGCAGAGTTGATACCAAGGCGAGTTGCAGCTTGGCGTCGTTCTGCATTCCGCATTTAGAACATAATTAGTGGTGGGTGGGAGGCTAGGAGCCTGATTTCACCAAGTTTTTATTTGAGTGTAGGTAAGTAATGTTTTGTGAATGCATGACTCCCATTTTAGCTGTACTCATATCATCCATTTTTGGATGTTGGGGGAGAAACTGATGAAATTCCAGTTCTCGTAAATGCAAATTAGTCAAAATTAATAAACGAAACTCTTCGCAACCAAGTGAAGGAAACGTCTGTAGTAACATATCTGCACGATATCTCCAATGAGATAATTACATAAAATGCACATACGCAAAAAAGAGAAACAATTTCTGGTTTGGCGACATCTATTAGCGAAGTAAATAAAAATCGCTCAATATGTAAAATATTGAAGGCACTTCTTTTTTTGTTTCCGTGCATTTTATGGGAAACCACTACAGTCATGCTTAACTTTTATATGAAGAAATAGTGAATCGTTTTGTAGAATTAATTAGGAAGATACTCATAATAATGTCAACATAATTTACAGTCTTAGATGCTTGGGTTTCTCAGTTAAATAAATTAAAACTTAAATTATTGAACGGAATTTCTGTAACTCAGGTCTTAAAGTGTAATTACAGTGAACGTTGCGAATTCATCGTTGTAAGCTTCAAACAAAAGCAAAATCATGGGAACGAAGCTATACCGATGCATCTGCTGAGTTCATTGTAATTCTAATTTTAAATACACATCTGAAGCCTTTTCTTAAAAACTCATATGAAGACTTGTAAGACATTTATGAAGACAAATTTTTAGTGCAAACTTAGTCAGCGCCATCTACTTTTGACACAACATACGACAAAGTTAAGACACGTCTTAAAGACAGAAGCGGACATGCCATATGCAATTGACTTCTGAGCGTGGGCAATACGTCTATAATACTTGTCCTTAAAAGTTTATTGGTAAGTTTTTGGTAACACCGTCAGTGGGGAGTTGTAAACTTTATCTAAAAATACAACTTTTGATTAGATGGAAAAACGTCGCCTGCCCCTTACTTGAAGTTAGTCCCCCTTCGAATCTGCCTGTCACTTGAAGTTAGTCTCCTTCCGTCAGAATACGCTCATACTGCCATCTTTTTGTTAAGGTCGACGCTGAATAGGCCTTGTTCACCACAGACTTCAATCATTGAATAAATAACTAATAAGGAAACGGCATATCAGGTGAAAAAGGAAGCATCTCGGCGAAATGTATTAGTGTGCTCTATTTGTATTCGTTTCGTCATGGCAATAGTGAAACCGTGAAATTTTGAAGGGGGACATTATTTGTAATCCAAATTGCTATGTAAAATACACAAATTTTTGGCGCCCCCTTATCTTCAGAAAATATTCCGTGTCGTTGCCTATGATAATTTAAGTGACTTGTCAAGCGAATTTTCAAATAAGTGACCAGCCCTCTTGTCATTTCTCCCCCCGCTCCATGGGTTTGACTGCCATTGAATTGCCTACTCACGTACACTGTGTTCGCACGATACCCCGCTTCCTTATTAGTTATTTATTCAATGACTTCAATATGTAGACTGATGACAGCTCGCAAAAAGTGAAGCCAACATAAAATGTGCTTTTTATGTTGCGAGCGATTTGTGCTGCCACAAAGTAAGAAAAATATTTCGTGGAAGGAATTTGTTACACAAAAAGGAAATTATTAATTAATTAAGAACTGCGTATAGAATTAATTTTTAAAATAAAATTGGTTAATCATGGTAGGCCTATTTATGTAAGATCCCACAACATGACACAGAATTGAACTTAATTTGGAATTTTTGCTCCTCTGACGGGGGCATATGCTGGCTTCAATAATTTTGTATGAGAAAGCCCTGCAGGTAGCAGTCTATTTGATTGAAGAATATGTTGTTCACACGCATCCATCGACGAAAATAGAATCAAATTAAGTTAATAACTGACCTATTGAAAAAAAAAGTGGTAACAGTGTTATCAGCTCATATAATTAAGACATTCAGTTTGAAAAGTCTATGTAATATTTTATACCCTACTTGGACCTATTGAAACTGATTAATAAAATTAGTGCAACTTTTAGGCTATTCCCGGGGAGCCTACAATGTTATCACAAAACAATGCCGTAAATTTGTCACAAAAGAGAGGAAATTATTGTGAATACGAAATTTCACACATTTATATTGTGATGCACAACATTTTTCATAGATATAAATGTCAGTCTGTGAACAAAGTGTGATAAAAGTGTATCGTGACTAATATTTTACTAGAATAACGTGCGAATGATTGTATGAATTTTCCACATAAATAATCGAAGGGAAAAGTATTGAAAACGCCGTCCGTCTTGTTATAAGTAAAGTAGGTATTTGCAATCAGCATTCAAAAGAAAATGAATTTTTCTTGCAAAAATATAGGTAAATTCATATTATTAATTCCTCTTATAATTCCAGTTTTAATTGTTTTTATTTTCCTGTTTTCAGATATCGTAAAATAGTCCGCAATACAGATTTGCTGAGGACATTAGACAAGAGAAAATTGTAAATTTTCAAAAATAAATAAAAAATTTTCAACTTCAATTTTAAATATCTATTCACGATTTATTACAGTTTGACAAAATCCCGATATTTAAATGTCACAAATAGAAGTGAATCAAATGTCACAGAATTTATTAACATTACTGTGACAATCTTAAATATTATTTATGTGACAACTGGCGCCAACCCTGACCACAGTTTCGAATCATATTTGTCACATAAAATTGTCGACAAATAACAAAAATTTGTCGTTGTTTTGTCGCTTATATGTCATATTTAGCTACTCGGGTTTGGTCCTAAAAGCTGAAGCCACGGAAATTAAGTACACGCACACACGGTGAGAGAGAGGATTCAATGCTTGAATGGAATAGCCCACAATCTAATTTCGCTTTGCATGGATGCACCATAAGTTCTGCAGTTTTTTTTATTCAAAGGGAAATTAATTATGCTCTTTGCAAATTTTTCATCCTACCGATGTTTGCCGTACGTGATGTATACAGAGGACTAAAAATCGTTCAATCTACTGCAGGCTCTGCATTAGGAAGCGATAAGGGGTAGAGGGGGAGGGTAATATTTTTCATGAAAATTTCGTCGTCGATAAACGTTAGGCCAGCAGCGTCATAGCACGTATGTTACATAAACTCGGTTCTACTTGAAAAAAACAAAAAAGAATGAACAGAAGGATTCATAACCGAAAAATATCGTTTTTGTTTTTTTTTGTATTTCTGTGAAGAAAAAAATTTTAAATATTTTTTTAAAGTTATCACTTTTTCTTGTTTCTACACAAACAAACCAAAAATTGAAATAAATCAGTGCCGATTCAGTAAATCCTGCAAAATATTAGAGCAAGCTCTCTCGTATGTAGATCTATCACAGTTTTCTGTTATTTTTCATGATTTCCAATGTCGTTTTGAATACAAAATTTGTGTATTTTATGTGTGTAAATATTGTTCAAGAAATGGAGAAAATTGATGTTTTATAGTTGTATATTCAGGGATTGGTCTCTTGTGTGTCCTACTCTGCTGCATCGATTTTTCATTTTTCAAGGGGTTTGAGTTCGAATCGCAGTTCTGTTCATGAGTTCATGTTGCAGCAGAATCTCATATATTAAAACACATTAAAAAAAATTAATTTTTCAGCTCTTGAATATTTTGTAAATAGAATAGCGCCCATATTGCCCATATCCTCCTTGTTGAACTTTTTTTTTACATAAATATATCTGTGGCTTTGACTTCATTCTTCCAAATATAAATTTAAGCTGCCACCGCATCGCGCTGAGCGATTGGAATGGAATGAGGACATAATGTACATTGGATAAATCATGTATATTATATGACTCATGTGTATTGCATTGAGTCAGTCATTTTTATTACTAATTTTTACCGAAATTCAAACAAGTATAAATTCACAAATCTTGCGACCATTATTTGCTTGTTAAAAAAAATTTATAAAAATTTTAATACCTGTTGTGTATGCATAACTTGCTGCATTTACCTACTTATTTCATTAAAAAAAAATTTATACTTTTTTTATGATACAAGTCAGGCTATTGAAAATGTTTATAGGGGAGACTGGAGTTAGTTCTGAAACTAAAAATAATGTGTACCATAAAAAAGTTTAACTCTATAGATCATTGCATGAAATCTTACAGCAGCGCATATTTTTATTAAGTAACCGTTTATATAATGGAGTCAGTGTTGGGAGGTGGTTGTGATGAAAATTCCCTTCAAAATGGGAATTTCTGAGAACTTTCCCCCAGATTATGATGCAATTTCCAAAAAAAATTTCCTGGGACGAAAAGCCATAGAAATGTCATTTGTACAGTTAAATGTATCTTCTAAAGTAGCAAATTAGGAATATTGTAATAGGTATCTTATTGTATAATTTATAATCATAATAACTTTAGTTAGGGTCAATGTACTCTTCTGACCTATCCATAGCTGCTAAGGTCAACGGGTTTTACTGTTGCTACCTACGAACAGCTGCTATGGTCAACGTACTTTGATTGCTATGCGCAATGTAAATTAATTTGTTGGTGCCGTGCGCAATTCAGAGGCAAGATAAGACACAGGCCAACTTGAATCCTTCTCTTTTCATATCCAGCTCTCATAGATTGGGCATCATTTGGAATCGACTTATCTTAGGAGAGGCCCCCCAAAAGCAGACCTGTAAAATTCCAAGTACAAGTACCAGTACCTGGACTTGAAATATTTTAAGTACAAGTACAAGTCCTGGTACTGGTACTTAAAAATAGGTTCCGGTACTGGTACTTTAAAATTTTTCAAGCACAAGTCCAGGTACTGGTACTGATATTAGTAGATATTTACAGGTCTGCTCAAAAGAATGTGGCCGGCACCGAAACTGTACCTAACAATAACTAAAAAAAAAAGGTACCGCCAATCCTGAGGCTCCTTCTCACCGTCTTGTCGGTTGTACTTTGTGGACTTCTTTTATTTAGTTTTAACTCACAACTTCTTAATTTTGATTTGAACTTACTTTTCTTGTTTTTTTTTATTTTTTTTTTATTTAATTTTAACACTCAAATCTTTTCGCTTGTAGTACCTCTACTCTCGCCGTTTTCCGCCAAAAAGTGCTCGCTTCACCTACTGGACGAGGAGACATAGCCATGCTTTTCGAAAATCGTTCGTCGAAACTTGACGAAACTTGAACTTGTCAGCGATACGCTGTCAACATTACAGCCGGGATATTTAAACATTGATTACTTATACTTTGCATTGATTTAATTTATTTTATTTATCGCATGTTCGAAGATATGTATTATAATAACTCTGTTCACCAATCAGGCTATCCCCTGTCCGGGCTGCTAGCACTTTCGATTGTCTACGGCCTTAAGTTAATTATGAGTTTGTTTGAAGTGAGAATGAGATTCAGGCGTGTTTCTACATTTGGAATAAATCGATTGTGATCTGGCCTTTATGCTTTTAGTGGACCCACCCGCATTAACAAAAGGATGTAAGAACAAAATGTTTAGCTGTGCTCAAAGATAATAATTATGAAATATAAGAAAAGAGAAAGTCTATACCTATATAAATTTGCTCATAAATAATAATAATTACTACAGAAAATTATCTAATAGTGCAACTCGTGATCCGTAGATTAATTCTTCAGCAGTTTAGAATTCATGGTTTCTAAGAATGGTAGAAAAGGAATTAATCTAGACATCATTGGATCGCACAGGATTTAAGAAACATGGAGCTTATGTTTAGCAAGAAAAAATAAAAGCTAATGTAAAATGTACATATAATATGTTAAACCTTAACTATCTTAATATGTATGATAGTGTGTGTGCATGCGTAGCTGCATGCTTGTATAGTGAATAGGTGACAATAGCGTAGATCAGCGTGATTGGCTGTGTACTGCGTGATGAGTGCTTAGTTGGCTGCCCTTATATTATATGTGTTATCCGACTGCGCAATATTTTCTAAAGTGTAATTTGTGGTATGAGTGTGTCTGTGCATATTTTGAGGATGGTGTTGAGGATGGTGATGAGTTGCGGTTAAATCGCTCGTTAACTTGGGAATGGTTTGCCAGCCGTTCTTTCGCCCCCTGAAATGTAGAAGGATCAAAAGTTAAGAGTTCATCGATTTCGTTATTTATAATGGACCATAACCCATGATTAACACATGCGACAGACAAACTAACAAAGGAAAAAAAACAGCCCGTAACATACTAACTCAATAACTTTATCTTGTGTATCGACTGAGATAAAGATATTTATTCTGGGTCTCGACTGGAATAAATTTTGTTAACATAATCACTTTATCTTGGGTCTCGACTGAGATAGCGACTAGAGTAACACTTACTAATTTCAAACCTTTATCTTGGGTCTCGACTGAGATAAAGATATTTATTCTGGGTACCGACTAGAATAAATACTACTAATACAGCTTTGGTTTGAGTCTCGACTGAAGTAAAGTATCATGTTCCGGAGAACAACTAGAACAAGATCATTACTAAGACACAAACTTTGTTTTGGGTCTCGACTGAAACGAAGTATCTTGTTCCGGGGCACGACTACAACAAGATAATCACTAACTGCCTATTTACCAACGCTACACAGTCGATTCCACATTTTAGATTGGTGAGTACATTTTTTAGTAATCATTTAATACATATCTAATCTTATTGAGTAATTATATTTGTACATATTTATGCATATATACATATATCTTGGTGCCATTAAAAAGTGAATTCCTTTTGAAGTTATCATAACTTGTTTTTATTTAAGTTGATACATAAGTGAGCCTTTTAGTTATTAAGTGACATAGTCGATATTATAAATATCTTAAGTTTATATTCGTGAATTTGTAATCTCTGAACTATATTTCCCTTTGAATTTGGAATAGTGTATTAACTTTGACGCATTGTGAAATAAACCACAAAGTTTAAGTATTCATTGGCGTTATTATTTACAGTCCCCATCCTTACTTATATTTTTCTTGAGTGTTCTCATTGCGCAGAACATGTATCTTGCCAGACAGTCTCATGTGCAGAGCCTAAAAATAAAAAGGATAACTCACCGCACGACAAAATTATTTTAAGGCCAAAATTAATTTGGAAAAATAATTAGCACAGGAGAAAATTTTAATATTTAAGCAGTATACAGAAGCTATATTAAGAAAAATGGACGATGGTGAAAAAGCCAAAGAGCGAAGACACTCTGAAAAACTGAGCGTTTTGATAGAAATTACGGAAATTTATAAGTGTTAAATATATATTTTTTAAAATAAACCTATTAATTTGTGTTTATAACACCTCTAGTTATTAATTCATTAATTAACTGTTGCCTTCGTCGGGTAACATTAGCTGGTATTGTTAGCTCACTGGATTCCTCACTAAAATTACCAAACAAAGTATGAACCACGGCTTCGGAATCATGTTCAATGATGTCACTGTTGTCGATGCAAATATTACATAGAATACTCCCACATACAATAAAGTTCACAATCATATTTAATGAAGTTTGCTCCGTAAAATGTAAAAGCCTTTTAAAGCGGGTTTTTAAAAGACCAAAAGCGTGTTCCACGAATACCCTTGCAGGTGAATGCAATTTATTAAACTGACGCTGAGTATTATCCAAGTAGCCAGTATCTTTAAATGGTGGAATTAACCAATTCAAGTAAGGATACGCTGAGTCACTTAGCAGGAATGTATTGCTTGGAAGTGATACCCTTCCATTTTGTAGGGCTCTTTCTTACAAAGCCGACCTTTGAAGAGTCCTGGCTCACCACAAAATAGGTACGTCAATAAATTTCTTTTCAGCGTTCACAACACCTTGAAGACAAAGTCTGTAATACCAATTTCTGTTGAAATACTCCTTATTTACAACGGGGTTTTGTTTCTGATATGTGAGCCGTCAATGCAACCTAAGTCTCCGGGTATATTCTTTGTTCTTTCGAAGATGATTGCATTTCTCGTAGCTTCATCAGGTCATTTAACAAATTTGTGTCAAATAGAAACTAGCCAGGATGACACCCTTTTTACAACACACCAAGCTGTGGATTTACTTATTCCGAATAAATTGTCACGCTCTCGGAAAGTGTTTCTAATGGCCATGTACCAATGAAAAATATAAATTTCTTTTTCTGCTTCAAGTCTTTTTTGTCCTCTTACCGTTATACTGAGATAAAAATCACATTGTTTATATCGCTCTAAATGGGTGTTATGAAATTAGAAATATTACAGCAAAAATCTTACAAAAAGGTATATATTTAGCATGTTAAAATAACTGCAGTTTATTTATTTATTAGTCGATTGACAAGGTAGATTACAGAGCGAACTCCTATTAAAAATACTACCCTAAAGTAAAAGAAGCAAGTGAAAAGTATTTAAAAGCAAAAGTACAAAGAAGAGAAGAAAACAAAAAATACAAAAGCATAAGAAACTAATTGTATAAAACTATACTTACAACCTAGAACTACATAACTAAAATTCAACAGAATCAACAAAATCAATCATAGTGCAATACATTAGAAAAGAAAATTAGAAATTCAAAACTACTTAGATTACAGTTAGTTAAAGTAACAACTTACAATATAGTGTAATTACAGGACTGCATCAGTCTTATTAATTAACTAGGAGTGGCCAGGGAAGGCACAGAGGGAAAAACCAAAGAGGCATGTGTTTATCCAAAACATATTTAATTCACATTCAATAAAATTCATGCAAAAAATGCATTTATGTAATACATAAATTCTCACGGTCCTAGAAGAATTTGCTGATAAGAAAATCAGAAAGATTCAGGCGAGACGTAAACTGACACTTTTGTTTTTCACTACCGCGGGTCTTGTAAGACTACGCAAGATGACACTGTTGTTTTCTTGGCACTGGCTCGTGAGAATTTATGTAGATGATAAAATTTTTTTTTTTTTTACTGAGTAAGCGTTTTGCTAATTGTATTTTTCACATATTTATGTAATTTATTGTATAAAAATCAGAATTTGGAAGAAATAGAGTCTCAGTTTTTCACAAACTTTCGGCGGTGTTTTTACCAGATCAATCTTGTTGCTAATCTCTTTACTTTTCAGCAAACTCCTGGTGTGGTGGTTCAAGTACTGCGCACACCTCATAACACAAGTCAAGGTACAAGAACCTTTGGCTTTTCTGCAACTATAAGGTAAAAGCACTTTATACAGCATGCTTAATACACAAAATGAGACTGAAAACGGCTAAACAGAAACAATAGGGCAAAGCAATATGTGAAAAAGGAAGGGGGATAAGCCGATATTAATTAATGTCTGATCTCAAGCAGGATCTACCTTTTAAATGATAAGGGACCAGTATTGAAAATGTCTTTTGTGCTCTGAAAATAGGTGATTTTTCTTTTATGTTGGTTCTGCAGGCAGGTAATTTGAAAAAGGGATTATGCCACGAACTACGGGGCGGTATATGGAAATCTATATGGGAAAGCAAAGAAGGGCAGGATATCTGATTATTAAGGATTTTATATAAAAACAAGTAAAAAGGCTAGAAGTGGTCTAAGACCAATTCTTATGAGACCCTAGATGAATGCCCGTATTAAATTTCGTATGGTCACCGATCTATTCAAGTTTGATTTTTGAAGTTGTTTTTCGCATATATTTCTAGAACGGTTTGTCGCAGAAAAAAAATGATTATAACCAATTTTATAAGATTTCGTATTCTGCAGAAGTTTTTAGTACAATAAAAATGTCTTGGACTGATCGTTTTCAAAGTATACGAAAAAAAAACCCAAATTTTTATATGGCAACACCAAGAAGCAGTTGCCCGATTTAGTCCATTTTTGACATTTTATTTGCAGTAAAATCATCATGTACGAAATTTCACCTCTCTACGTCGACGCGTTCTCAGGCAGTGTCCAAATATATAGCGGAAAACGAAATTTTTTTATGGCAACTCCACGAAGGAGTTGCCCGATTTGTCTCATTTTTGAACTTAATTTTACTTTTTTTTTTAAAGTCTGTGTACAAAATTTCAGCACTCGAGTTATCGTGCGCACAGACGGACGGACAAGCAAAAATCAAAATAACTTTTAATATTATGCGTCCAATCCATTTTGCTCTACCATCATTATTTCGAAGTGTTACAAACGGAATGACAAACTTAGTATACCCTATAGATTTCATCTAGGGTATAACAATGTATCTAAAAATGTTCTTCGGCTTTCAAGTATAGACAGATTGAGTATGCTTAGTCTCTCCGTGTATTCCACGGATGTGTCGTCTAATTTGAATAGTGTAATTCTGGTGAACCTACGCTAAACAGCCTCGATTTGCGATTTATATGAGGAATAGAATAGATTCCATACTTGACACGCATATTCAAGAATTCTTCGTACTAAGGAGCGCACACTTAAAGGACTGACGAGTACGGAAAATGAAACCCATTAATCGAAAAGCTTTGGACGTAATGAAGTTGATGTGCGATGCGAAGAGAAACTTACGATCAAATATGACTCCCAGATCATTTAACTCATCAACACGGGACAGAGACGTATTGTAAATTCTGTAGTCAAAGGAGATAAAATCCTATCTACGATAAGAAGATAAACACTTACATTTACTAACGTTAATTTCAATGCAGTTCTCTTGACACCATTTTTCTAATTGAAGAATATCCTTCTCAAGAAGGACGCAGTCCGTAATGTTGTTAATAACCCTATAAATTTTGGCATCATTTGCATATAATAGGCAGGCAGATGAGAAGAGGGATGGTAAGTCATTAATGTAAATGAGAAATACTAATGGTCCAAGTATGGTGCCCTGACGCACACCGGAAATCTGTTGGAATAATGGGGACTGCTGACCGTTAAAGACTACGATATTTTCTCTCTTGGTTAAATAGGAAGAGAACCAAACTTCGGTGTCATGATGAAAGCCCAAGCTAGCCATTTTGGAAATACATAGCTTGTGGTTTATTTTATCAAATGCCTTGCTAAAGTCCGTATGAATAGAGTCTGGATGCTTGGTGTCGTCAAGAGCCGAGGCAATTGAGTCCGTAAACAGAGCTAGATTTGAAACTGTGGATCGACCAGGTAGAAATCCATGTTGGTGTTCCGAAATGTATGGTTTGGTTAGTTGGAGGAGTTGGTTGTATATCGCTTTTCAAATATAAGTGCAAGTGCATTGGAAATAGAGATAGGACGATAGTTAGTAATCAGTTTTAGGTCACCTGATTTGAAGATGGGCATAACGAAACACTTTTTGAGGCTTGCAGGGTAAAATTTGCTGTTTATGGAAAGATTGAATAATTTGCAGAGAGGTTCTGCAAGACTGGGCGCACATTTATTGAAGACGATGTAAGGAATGCCATCAGGGCCTGTATTTTCATTACAATGCAGATCGTTTAGAATTAAAATAACATGCTCCGGAGATATGGGGTCTAGTTTAATATTAATCGAGTGGTTCTGTTGAGAGCTAGAAGAGATATTAGGCTCCCTATTGTCGTAAACAGATTTGAAATAGATTGAAAACATTTCACTTATAGATTTGGGAGATATAGAAGTGTTACCATTATATGTTAATTCTTTTGGGTTAATATTAGATCGCTTTACATTTTTACTAAACGCCTTTAAGGGAGTTTTCTGTACTTTCAACATATTTCTGGTAACATTCTTTTAAGAGTAACTTTGACATTTTTCTAAGATAAGAGAAGCTCTTATAAATTTCTGGATGTGGATTGATTTTATGCAGGCGTCTGTATCTGTCCTTTTCTTGGAACGCTCTTATGAGCTGATGGGTATACCATTTTGGAAAGCGATTATGTTTGTTAACTGCAGGTACACAGAGATTAATACCTTATTATAAAGTATCATAGAATCGTTCCAAGGATAGGTCAAGATCAGGTGAGAGAATAGACGACAGATTGCTGCTGCTTAGAAAGTAATTGCGCTATCATAATCACCACGTTGGTAGTTTCTAACCTTCGTAAACAGATCTCAGGCAGTCTTTAGTTGTGTCAATATTAATCTTATGTCGAGAGGTGGGTGGAGGGGATCAATCTTGGAGAGTGGGCACATAGATGAAGAAATTTCGATATTATAGGAAGCAATATTAGTCCATACCAGATCTAAGAGTCTACTATTACGATTAAATTGACTATTGTATTGCCTCAAGCAACATAGTTCCATATTATTAAGGAGAGACTGAGAAGCAAGACTCTAGGCCTCAGACTGGCGCATATAATTGTCCGTCTCATCAAGAGTCCATCGAAGGTATGGGAAGCTAAAATCACCTAAGAAAAGAACTCTAGAGTTTAAAGGTAGCTGCAAAATTTTATCACTTTTGCTAGAAAAGAAATAGTTATATGTATCGTATGAAGTTTGGGGAGGTAAGTAAACACAGTTAAGCGAGTTAATCTGAAATGAGCTTTGAAATCGATGTCGCTGTAATTTTGAATTCTTCTTGCAAAATCCTGAACTTTCTCATGCGTCTCACGATTCGCTCCTGCTTCTGAAGATGACGACGACAAATCTTCCATCCAAGAGCACTCACTTGCATCTACGCTTTGCACGCTTTTATTGATTACACCACATGTAGTAACATTATTTTGTGAAATATGTATAACTTCTATAAAGTTTTCCTACCTCAAACAAAATTCCTTCATTTAATGCCGCCATATTTACAAATTCTTTACTCAAAATGTAATGCCTTAAAAAACATTCAGTTATAATCTACCAACTTCTAAAATTCAAAGTTTCATGATCCAGTTCGTTTTTTTAACTTAATCTGATTCTGCTCAGATCATTTTTATTTTTTTATTTTTACTAGCGTGTCTTTAGTTCGTTATTCAAAACATATATAAGATATAATTCAAAAGATCTTTCTTTATTTAACTTTACTGTTTACTCTCACAATTCACAAACAATTATCAAATCACAATCGAAGTAATTTACTTTGTTCACTTGACTGTCTGAAATAAGACTCGCCTCCTGGATGTCAGTATTCAGTCTGTATTTATACTCTACAAATTATTCTAGAACCTTCCTGAATATTTATTCTTTGAACACAAAGTTTACTAGCATGTCACTAACCTAAAGTTGTCTCAATTTCCAACAGATGTCGCTTGAGTCGCTTTGTTGGTCGTAACAATATTTTTGTGTATAATTTTCCCACGTTTTTGTTCTAGGAGACGCGATTATTTCCTTTTCCAATTTACAATTTTTTAAGGGTGAAAATTCCCACAATATGAGAGAATTCCTTCATCTCCTAACACTGAAGTTTCTGGAGGTCCTGTTTATAAAACTAACGTTATTTTAGATATTCATTCAACACTTGTCACTAATAGCTACAAGTCCAGAGCATACTGCTCGTGTCGTTTTCTTTTAACTAACGGTTGCATGTGGGTAGGTAGATGTGTAGAATCAAATGAAAGGTATCATTCTGAGGTTTCTATACCTCATAAGAAAATCTAACAGTCTGCCATTTTGGTGCGAATACAATTTAAAAAATTTAGGAATTTGTTCCATTTTTTTTTTAATTTTGACGTCCTATATTACGACCGACATGAGGGAGGGTGGAGTAATGGTTGGAGAAATGCTGGAAAGCTTAGACTGCTTACTCTCATTTGAGCTGAAAAAAGAAATCTGCATAGGCTTTATAACAAGGTGGTTAGGGGGTGTTGGGAGAGAAAGTACCAAATATCACAAATCCCTTCCGAACTATGAAAGGATGTATTTGAACCCCCTTTTTGCAATTTTATTTTTTGTTTTAACACTTCAACCAAACCTTTTTTTAAGACCACCGATTCAAAATCATCCTGTATACTGAAGACCAACGTTCTACCAAAACGCTTGGTTTTGAAAGGAAAGTATTTCCTGCGATTCTGTAGGGAAAATAATAGTAAAATTTTCACTTTCACTTATTTTTATATCGAAAATCAGGAATGAATTTGAACTAAGAAAATTGTGATGTTCAAAATTACTATACTTTTGAAGACGGAAAGTAATATCCAATATGCATGATAATGATTTACCTGGGGAATTAGTGGCCAATCACGCATAAATGATTAGAATCTTCATCTAGGCGAGAAGATAAGAACAAAATTTTGACATGCCTAAAGTCACCTGGTCTCAGGGGATCAATAACTTGTTCAAGGGCGACGAACTTTACGAAAAATTTGATAATATAGTTCCGCTTTGAAAAAGCTAAGCAAGTAGCTTCGTAGCTATCTGAGAAAGTAATAAAAAAGTATTCGTTTTAGTTCTAAAATCGTTCTTGGTGACACCCCAAGGATGCGATTTTGGGACTGAACTTTTGGGAAACAAAACTTTAAGGCTAGAAACTTGGAATAACTCCTCTCTTATAGTCAGGCTGCAATGATGGTTCTGCATGTCCTGGGTTAACATCTAAGTTATTGAGGGACTGCAGAACGTTTGTGGTTAACTTGTGTATCTATAACTAGGCGTCCCTTCAATGGGTTCCTATGGGCAATGAGAGGCATGAACTTCTAGTCAGGTCAACCTCTGGCTCTTCCTTCTTTGAGCCGAAACACGTTGTAACCGTTGCTGCCTCAGTAATCAGGTCTCCCATCAAAGCGGATGTTCGCATGAAACATCAGCAGCGATGGGCGAACCTGAGTACTTATAGGTGTACAAAATGTTTTCTTGATGGGTCTAATAGAAATATCCCTGTTTTTCTTTTGGCGCTCGAAAGAAAATAATGCAGAACTGTGTTTGACATCATCACCGGTCACAGCTTGCTTCACGCTCAAGGATGGGAACTGTTGACAGCCCTGAGTGTCTGTCCTGCCTGGAAGGAGAGCGTAAGACAACCAAACACCCTTTGTGCTTGTTCGACCTTTACCCGGAGCAGGCTGGATACGATTGGGTCTGCCCTCCTATTTGTGCATGACCTGAAAAACTTATCTCACTTAGTCCTGATTCGCTTCATTAAAAGGACGGGAAGGTTTTGATAGGAAGGATTTTTAGCAGGTTAGCCTCCGTGCTTGGTATCTCTCGCCCCCTGATTTTTGAATAAAAATAAAATAAAAATAAAGCAATATTATCTCAAATTGCTTTTTATAGTGTCGCACGGTAAATATAATTTTAAATATTGCAAATAGCACAGTTTGATTTTTATCCATATGGTTCATTTAAATTTCACATTGCCTGAACTATGTACCCTTCATCATTAAGTAACTAACGATATCTATCAAAGTAGATGAAATAAGTCTATGAGACGATCAAAGCACTAGGCATAATTGCGCTGCTTTTAAAGTGGCAACCGTGAGGGTGAAGGTGGAAAAAGGACAAATATCCTGTCGATATTATTGCTGTCGAGATCATCAGGCTGTGGAATGATCGCCCCTTTAGAATTAAGGTGTGGTATTCGAGACAGCTTCCGGCGAAATGTTTCGAATTTATGGCTTTAACTAAAATACATCTACTTTAAAATTTACAATCAATTTGCAGATGTAAGTGCATATGTATATATATAATGAATTTATGAATTTTCCGTAATTCTACAATAAATGTGAAATTAGCATTTTCGTTCATTAATTGTTTCTTTTTGGGCACATCCACCTAAACAATTGAACCCGCGACTGGAGCGATTAATGAAATTTTTAAAGTTATGCTCCTTGCTGGTAAAGGTCCATGTATGATTGAAACTAACCCTCTTATTATTTGCCCACTGCTCCAGCGAATGCACTCCTCAGAACACAACTATTAATTATAACACCGAAGTCAACAATGAAGGATACGGTAAAGGTGAATTGTTGGTAAATGAATATTAGGCAGTTGCGAATAATCCAAATGTTTTCTTCAATAGGATTCCTTAGGTGACTATTGCTATTGCCCTTATACAAGTCATATATCTTTGGGAGATCAACATTACATAAGTCTCGACATCCAGTTCTTAAATGAATCCCAGTATTTGCATGTAAGTTTATTTAGAAGGCTTCATCTTGCCATAGTAAAGCTGTATATAAATTTTTAAAAATACAGAGCTGGCGAATGATAATATAAAAGAACCTGTAACTGCTTTAGTTAGATTGCTGCCACATGAACACAGATAAAATATTTAAAGTGCTTGGACAAAAACTAGATCAGTTCACATCCTATGATTTTCGTTTATTATTGCATATGTTTTCTTGGAACATACACAAACACACAAAATTTACAGTAATTTTCTATAGTGTTCAGGATATATCGACACTGTTCGCCACATTGTTTACCCTTAGGAGGTCAATTGAGCAGGAGGTGATAGTACCTAGCCTAACAAAAAATTGTATGGCAGAGAGTGGCGAGGGGGGGGGGGGCAATATCACCTGTGATGTAGAAAAAAAGTTAGTTTTTCACAAAATACCCTGTATCTTAAATCTTAAGAAGTTCAAGGCATACGGTCACAGTTAAGAGCTCATTGTATGCAGAACTTCATACGATTACTCAACTAGCCCCGTACCCCTCTCCTCTCAAGAGTTATCCTTGTCTAAACTAAACATTTCCGATTTTCTTACTTTTTTTTTAGTTTGACCTCTACGTTTTTTTTTTGCAAAACGGTCGTTAATACAACTTTATTTTATAAAAATTATCAACTGTAGACTCTCCTTTTTAGTTTGACATAGTATACCCTATATGCTATCTGCAGCCGGTAAAGAGTTATTATCACAAAACCTATTCTGACAGCTATTGTCAAACGTATTCTCAAACCTATATTTGTTCCCTTACTGACTGAAAACACGTCATTTTAAAAAAATATCGGCTAATTTCGGTATGACATGAATAGGTTTTGATATAATAACTCTTTAACAGCTGCAGATAGCACATAGGATATATTGCGTCACATTAAAGAGAAGAGTCTGCTGACTAAAGTTTTTATAAAAAAAAGGTATGTTAATTACAAAACAAAATGGAGGTCAAAATAATAAAATCAGAAATATTTGGTTTAGGCCCCTGTACTTTTTAAAATACAGGGTTTTTTGTGAAAAACTAGCTTTTTTTCTTAAACACGGTGGATATCCCCCCCCCCCCCCCCCCGTCATACAATTTTTTGTTTGGCTAGGTGAGTACTATCACCTCCTACATTATTGACCATTTATTATTACTTTTCCAATCTTACCAATCTCTTTATACACGTGGCCTATATTTCTCTGTAATATTGCCACTTTGGTTTATATCTGTGGAGAGGTAGAGTATCCCCCCCCCCCTCTCCGAACAAAAGAGAATAGAAAAAAATCTGACAGAGATGTGTTACTTCTGGATATTTTTGTCCGTAATGCATGATAATATTATTCAAAGGCCAGAAAGTGATCCTTATGGTCGTTTTATCCGGAAATATGGCATGTTTTATAGATATGAACTCCTAAGTGATTCTTTTGCGGATGACTTTTATTTATACATTTCTATTAAACCTATGCACAGGTACTATATAGGATATATATATAATTTGAATAAGCCCTAAATAGTTTTCCATTTTAGGTATGCCAAACTGAAACTCAAACCCTAGCTTAGATGCCTTGAAGCAATAACATGATTCACTTTTTCAACCTAAAATTCACCCTAGAAAACCTCTCGAAAGTTTGAAAGGCGGAAAACAACTTTCGAAAGGATCATGCATGACTTGACAATTAACATTTGCCCAACACGAAATGAAGCAGGGAACAGCGAAAGTTTTTGTCGAATTGAGTTTAGGTTTGGCGAAAAGCATGAATTTTGAAAAAGTTTTCTTTAACATTGTACTTGCCTTACTGCCGGTCGGCAAATCTTAGATGAATTTCTATTTTTAGGTCCTTCTGGTATACTTTTAGACTTTTATTTGGCAGCAATAGAGTTATTAACTTTGACCTTTGTTTGTGTCTCCTTTTGTCTGTCATGCATGAGTCATGTCGTCTCTGAGATACATTATGAAACTAAGTAAAGAGTATAGGGGGCGCATTTGGAAATTAGAATTACAATTTCTGTGACAACTAAAGTTGAAGTATAAGAAAGTGGGAACGGGTAGGGGATATGAATATATCCAGGAAAGTGATATCACACTACGTGACGTTCTCTACTTCCGCTTACAGCGTCGCACATTAATTTATGATTATAAAACAGTTTTATAGTAAAAAACGAGGTAAAATTTTCCTGTTATCGTTTCCATCACTTCAGTGTAGAGTCCCAGAAAAAGAGTTTTCATCTGGTGCCGAACCCATGGAAAAGTAAAGAATTTCTAATGGAAAATGAAATGGAGTTCATGGACATTCTACGAGCCACGATTCTATAATACCTACGTATAGATTGGTTTTTGTATGTTTGTATGTGTATCCTCCCTCCAATGAATGTGGAATGAGTAAAAGTGTTCACATCCAATATTCGGAAAACGTTAAAATCTTCAAAGCGGAGGCCATTATGCTGTAGAAATTGCTATGAGTATAAGCCTCCTGTCAGGGGACAAAATATACACCCACATCCACTCTGGAAGGATATGTACGAACATGTAGCGTTCTTCTGTCCCTTTGCAAGGGCAAGTGAGTTTAATGTTGTGGAAAATCTTGAAGAGTGACTTTTTAGTGGAAATTTCTTCTCTCGTGGTGTAAAGAAAGGAAATGGCTTTAGACTATATAGAGTTAGAATGCCACTTGGAAAAGTTGAGTGTTTTGTATTCAGAATTGCCTACGTTTTTTGTATCTCGTGATTTATAATTTTATTAAAATGGAAACTCATATGTACGTACATACAATAAAAGTGATTAAATTGTATGAAGAGGTTTTACTTAAAATGGAGATTTGCTTTATTTGTGAGCTTTGAGAGTCAGATGTTTTTCCTCCAGTTAGCAAACATTTATTATAAAAAAAATATTTCACAATCAGCAAATTTTAGTCACAGAGAAAATATGTATACATAAGCAACCATGGAAGACAGCTTGAGATCTTTATGACCAACCTTTATCAG